>JAVXUP010001325.1:0-248192 GCA_033070095.1 Escallonia herrerae
ATAGATTTTATACACACCTAGAGACCCATTTACATCCATACCCGAAATATATTCACATAGACTTAAATTTCAAGTAAGCTTACCGAATTTCTCAAGCGCCGGAGGCCTCCTTTACTCTTCCTCTGCGTCCTGCCGCTTCCAGGTTGTGTGTGCACTTTAGGGTCGGCTGATCCTAATGTTACACACACACACACACACACACACATATATATATATATATATATATATATATATATGTATATAAGATAGAAAACCTAGTTTTGGCAAATTTCATAAAAGTCCCCCAAATTTTCATGAGTAATTTAGTATTTGCCCCGGCTTTATATTATTTCAGAAGGAAAGACCGAGCACTACTTATGACATATCACGTGTCAGAAAAATTTACTCATAGGTTGTCGCGTAACTCGCTTCACTAATGGTCACTATCAGATTTCTAAAAATACCGTAACGCTAATTGTCGCTATAAATTGTTCCAATTAATATGCCAACACTAGGCAAGAATTCATCGCTAAAAGTTTATTCTGGTCCGAACGAGTAATAATAACTCTAAAAGAAAATTTTCGGGCATTACAAACTGGTTGGTGCGAATTGGGTTCCAATGATAGTAATGGTGATCAATTTAAAGATTGTGATGGTAGTTTTGGTTTGTGTTGACGAAATCAACGCGAATTTGAGAAAAAAAACATACAAGGAGGAAACGAGAAAATCAATAAGTAGCAAAATATTTTCGTATATTATTGCTCCCCCTCCAAGGAAGCCTCCCATTCTATGTCGCACCAATTACATTCTTCTATTCATTTCTATTCCCTTTCATATAAAGATGAAAACTATAAAACTGAAAAAAATAGGTGTTACAACTGCACCTTATAGTTAAATAACGTTTCCAATAAACTTCTTCAACAATGTTTAAATATTAGTTTAGTGAATTTTTTCACGTCCCTGCAGGACCCACGTTTTGTTTAGCATACATATGGGCCATTTTCGTAGGACTTTTTTTTTTTTTCCTTCATACATATGGAAAGTCAACGTAAGAATTTCAACAAAGCAACCATCGTGCTCAACATTTCATTACTTACTCTCATATTTCTTTTCACAATCTCATTTGTCGCTTCATGAAAATCATTTTGTCACACTTAATGTGGCATCATTATAGGACAAAAAAGTTTTGTAGAAACCTATGAAGACGTGAGGTTGTGCATAACTTTTTCCTTTTAATTTAATTCACCTTTCACCTTAGGCCTTCCATAGAGTATCTTTTGAGTCTTGCTAACAAACGTATATGGGTTGTGATAGCAGTAAATGTGTTTGAGAAGTGAATCTAACATCTGAGAAAGAGATAATAGAAAATGAGTAGGCTTTCGAAGTGGGTTATTTGGCAAAATCTTGTTAATATTTTATCAGGATAAGATACATCGGGTAGATGGACTTAATATTATCTATTAATATGATACACAACACTAATATTTTTATATAAATATTTTCTTTCTCATTTTTAAATTTACATTGTTGGGAAAATTGACGGGAAATGGAAACGGAAAAGGCTTTGAGGCGTATCTAAAGACACTTTCTTTGAAACGTTATTTGTCTCCACTCAAGATAGAGTTTGCTAATGGGTTGCAGGCAAATTCGTTCCCAGGATACAATAAAGCCTGAGAAGAACTGCGATTAGCAATATCGAAGATCTCCAAAATCTTTGTGAAACAATTGTAGGTAGATTTTGGGAGAATATGAGAGCAAACTGATTTTTTTTTTTAGCAAAATACTTTTTGTTTTGTTTGTAAATTCAGAATACGTATCAACTCTTGGCCAAAAAATGGGCATATATGTATGTAAAGAGACCATAGGCACAACAGGGAGTAACACCTCTTCAAAGAGGCAGATGCACTATGATGACGGTTGCACAGCAATGGTCATAGATCCCTTGTCCAGCTTCTCATTCTAGAAGACAAATAAAACGACATGGCACTGTTTCACAACCCAACGGTAGTAAACCGTTGTTCTAGTCAATGTGCCGCCAACCTGTTTGCAATCCGCCAACCTGTTTGCAATCCACTCATGAAACAAACAAAGCCACACTTCAAATACAAAGGTGCGGTTTGCCGCAAGTACCACGCCTTTGTATTTTCTTGAAGTGATCACTTAGCACCTGGTTCTGCCAAGGAAGTTGAAGAAGAGGCTGCTAAACTAATTAAGCTCTCAATTGGATTAAATAATCAAACAACCAATGAGATTTATATGTAAATCTCAACATACATTGACCTCTCAACTCTCATGCCATATTTGCTCGATTGTCATTTGTCCAAACATGGTTGTCTAAAGCCCGATTTAACCAAATTTCTTGGTAAACAAAATTTTGTGACGGTAAACCATCGACCAACGATTCCCCTCATATGACACCTCAGTTTTTTTTATTAGCTTCCATTTAGAAATTTGAGCTGAAATCAAATCAAAATTCAAAAATACCAAACAATTCGATAAAATTGAGACCAAAACAAAAATAGAAGAAATAAATCCCCCCAATCCCTAATTATGTGGAAGCTTACAGTTAAATCTCCAATTTGTTCCTGCTAAATCACATAAGAGAATAGAATAACAAAATCTCGAGAAGGAAAAAAAAAAGAAAATAACCCCCACGAGCGAAAGACATGTTGAGAGTCAAAAAGGTTAAATTAAAAAAGGTTAAATAAGGAAAAGTTAAGAAACGTGCACTACAAAAGAACAAGTTTGGCGCGCTTAATTTCGGAAGCTTAGAGGAATGTCATAAACTAGTTATAATTTACGACACTTTTATCGTGACGTCACGTAATTTATCACACAAATTTTTATGTGCCACAAAGTTTCTGACGTTTTTGTTTGTGTCACTTATTAAGCGACGCTTTATTCCTTTGCAACACTAATAAACCGCCATTTGCTAACATGACGCTTAAGTACGACATTGAAGTAAAACCTACTAGAATTTTCAGAGACTAGAATAGTTATTGTGCTTTATTTTTAGGGTTAATTACACCCATATTTATGAATTTTTGGGTGAAATTACGCGCATATCCATAAGTTTGAAAAATAGGCACTTATATCCTTTGACTTAACGGAATACCCAAATACATCATTGAATGGTCAGAATGACCATATTGCCCATAAGTGGAATTGTAATTCCTGATCCGCCCCCTTCTCTCTCTCTCTCTCTCTCTCTCTTTTCAATTTCCATTTCTTCCTCTTTAGAACCTTCCACCATGGCACCACCAGAACAGTGCCGGCGCCAGCATCAAAGTAGCCTTCCATTACCACCGATTAGCCTACACTGCCTCCAATCAGCCCACCACCGCCTTCAATTGACCTACCGCCACCAGAGGACCCACCATGGGCAACCCACCACTTGTGTCAACTCCCACCCAACCTCAACCCCAAAACCATAGCCATACATACCCACCCACACCACCACAGCCGATCAAGCCATAAAAACCACCACCATACACAAAACAAACCATATACCACCATACAAAAAACCGAACAGATCCAACCGTACTAACAACCCCACCGTACACAAACAACCGCTGATCAACGGCGATAGGGTGGGGGGAGGATGTGCGGTGATGGGAAGGGGGTGGGTGTAAAGGCAGGGATGGGGATGCAACATCAGGGAAGGAGGATGCTAGGTGCGGTTGCGAGGTGAGAGGATGTTGGGTGAAGTGACGGGGAGGGTGAGGTTGGCGACTGGTAGGGGGAGGGGGCAGCGACGGGTAGGGGGAGGGTGAAGAGTAACCCTAATCTGAAAATGAGGATTTTAAAATTTTAAACCCTAATTTGAGAACTCTAAGTTTCAAGGAATAATGTTACAAACCCTAAATTTTTAAAAAAACTTGTGTTTGAAATTCTAATTTGAAAATCCTAAATTTCAAAGACACTAATTTGGAAACCTTATTAGGATTTTAGACCATAATTTGAAAATTATGGTTTGAAACCCTAAGTTAAAAATTCAAAAACTTTTTTAGTATATTCAGTACAGGGTAGTATCGTCATTTTAAAAATATGTATCGGTGGCATCACAAAAAAAGTACACTTTTTGGATAGATCCCTAATGGCTGAATACAAGTGTCACCTTTTTTTAACATTTGTGGTCACGGTCTGTTACCCTTGAAACTTTGTGTCTTTGACTGTAATTTTAAACTAACTTCAGGGACATAAGTGTAATTAATCCTATTATTTATTAAGGCTTATGATCATGGGTATAATCCTAATAATATATCAGAATTAATTAAGTTAATCTGGTCCATTAATTAGTCCAGTCCAGCAGTCCAGGTTTCTAGTCCAGTTTTCCTGTCCAGTCTAATTCAATAATCTTGTTTAGCCCAGTTGATTTAGGTGGGCCCTGTCCATGTGTTAAAAGTGATTTTACTTAGAAGATTTCAGATTATTTGTATAAATCAAGGGGAAGCTTTTTCACCCTATAGTTTTTATATCATTTCTCTTAAAAGTGGTAGATTATCTCTTAAGACAATTTAACGCTTCATAATCATGTATATATCTCAAGCCATTGTATTGTGGATCCTTCATAAAGCATTCCCAAGTCTTCTACGCAAGTGCAGTTGCGAGGTACATTTATTGCTTTGTAGGCTAATTGATACTACAATAGATTAAAGTATTTCCCTTCCCCAAGGTCACGTTTCCATCAAAAAACTATCAAAAGAGTCATTTCATTCTATTTCATGTGCTCTAGTCTAAGACCAAAATGTAGGTTGCCTTACATAGGGTCCGAGTCGAACTACGAATTCTACAGGATACATAGGCTATTTATCCCCTACTGTCAAATTGAAATCAACAAAGTAAAATCCAAATTAAGGTTTATCTTATTGCATATTTATGAGTGTTGGGTTAAAGGCTAAAAATCAATAAAATCAAAGTAGAGACTGAAAGAGTATGGCAAGTGCGTACCACCTTCCCGTCATATAACTTAGTCCCCAAACCCTCTTTTCAATTTTTAATATGACTTAGTCTTTGGAAATTTTAGAGTTGAAACCAAAAAGATAACCCTAGAGGGGGGGGGGGGGGTGAATAGGGTTTTAAGACTACTTTAAAATTAACAAGCAATTACAAACTAACTTAGAAAGAATAAGAATAACACTTAAACAACAAACCTCAAACACAATATCTCAAGTAAGCAAACAAGCCAATCTCAACACAAATGTAAAACGATAATGTAAGGAGAGAAGGGTTTAGAGATACTTGACAAGGAGATTTAAATGGTTCGGCTTGATATACCCTCAAGCCTACGTCCACCCCTTCAAGGAAGTCCCTTGAAAGGCCTTAGAATCTACTAGTATGATCTTTCTTATGGGTCAAGATCGAACCTCTTACAATCCCTTGATGCTATGCCCACATCAAGAACAAGCTTTGACAATCCCAAAGCTCCAAAGCTTGACAACCCCAAGCTTTGATACAAGAAACTTTAGATGAAGAAATGTGTACAAGATTTCACTCTCAAGAAGTAGATGAGTACAATTTTAAGCTCTAGAACAAGAGAGATGAGTGTATGATGACTTATGAAAGTGTATATCTCTCAAATGTAAGCTCACAATAAATGCTCTCTTGAAATGGATGAGAAAACAATGAAAACCAAGAGAGATTGAACAATTGCTTTGATCTTTGAGAATATGCAAGATAAGAAGGCTTTGAATGCAATTGATGAATCAAAACTATGCCCAAGATAAGTATGTATAGAGGTGGGAATGAATATGACCGTTTGGAGTTAGGTGAAGCATTAAATGCACTAAACGGTAAATACAGTCGACTGCAATGGTACATTGCAGTCGACTGTAATCCCAAAAGTAGCCGTTGGAAATTCAAATTTCCAACTTGCAGTCGACTGCATTCTAATACAGTCGACTGTAATAGGCTACTGGAAGTATTGCAGTCGACTGTAATACCTCACTGCCCAACATGCAGTCGACTGTAATCCAATGTAGTCGACTGCATTCCAGAAAATGCATGTTTCCTTGTTTTCAAAGAATGAAAAACTTTTATGCATGCAAGGGAAACCTATGGGCAAGTTCTAGGTTACAGTCATCGAAGCGATCATCTCTCTATGTCTAGTTACGAAGAACGGAAATTAAGCATAGGAAAATTCAACGGACGAATTCCTTCTTTGATGCGTTCCGTTGAGAGTCTTTGAATGATTTGCTCGTCTAATAGTCCGTTTGCATGAGTATGAGATTGTACCTATTGCTTCATCAACTCAATGCATGTTAGACAACATAATCGTTAATGTTAGTTATCATCAAAATCAAATATAATCCTATGTTAAATAACCGTAGGGTTATCAATCTCTCCCTTTTTGATGATGACAAACATTAATTCAAAACAAATGAGATATATAGGATGATAAATGCAATGGCATGACAATCTCAATTATAAACCATAAGGGGTAAAAGAGGAATTAATATGCTCCCCCTATCTTAAGCAAAATATACTCCCCCTATTTCAGGTAATATATGCTCATCAAATCCACACAAGTATGAATCAACAATATTAACAATGTACTCTTCTCCCCCTTTTGGCATCATGAAAAAGATCAAAGGTGTATGTTGTGTGAAAGTGATCAAAATATGTATCCATCCATGGATAATCAATATAGCCAACAAAAGGCATTCAAAATCAAGAAAACATAAGTACTTGAATAATCATCAAAGGATGTACCAAGCACATGTAACAAAATAGCACATAAATCATAAGAGAGAGAGAGAGAGAGTTGAGTCCTTGGTGAAATCAATCAGAGAAAGTATGTAAATCATGTAGTAGAGTAGGATTTGGGAGGATTTACGTAATGTGTGCAAAATAGTTTAAACACCAAGGATGAATAGCAAAAAATGAATAATTTTGAGAGAAAATAACCAAAACATGCGATAAGCATATGAAATAATGCTCAAGCATGTGAAGCGCAACTAGCATGTTTGAACCACAAGAAGAAAAAAATAGTCACATAGGTGAAGACATGCCAATTTCTCTTCTAAGAACGGTAAACCTCTTCGCATCTAACGATTTAGTGAAGATATCCACTAATTGGTGATTTGTGTCCACGAAATCGAGAACGATATCACCTTTTTGCACATGATCACGGATAAAATGGTGTTTGATTTCTATGTGCTTGGTCCGTGAATGTTGGATGGGATTTTTGCTCAAATCAATGGCACTCGAGTTATCGCATAAGATAGGTATGTGGTCATACTTGAGTCCAAAATCCAAAAGGGTTTGTTTCATCCAAAGAATTTGTGCACAACAAGCACCAACCGCCATATATTCAGCTTCTGTGGTAGAGAGTGCAACCGAGTTTTGCCTTTTGGAACTCCAAGAAACAAGAGAGTGTCCTAAGAATTGACAACCTCCACTAGTGTTTTTCCGCTCGGTTTTACAACTGGCGTAGTCGGCATCGGAGTAGCCAACTAGGTCAAAAAATGACGTGTTTCTAGGAAACCATAACCCTAAATCGTGAGTGCCCTTAAGATATCTAAGGATGCTCTTGACGGAAACAAAATGAGATTCCTTAGGACAAGCTTGAAATCTAGCACATAAACAAACACTAAACATTATATTGGGTCTACTTGCGGTAAGGTAAAGGAGTGATCCGATCATACCTCGATAGCGCTTAATATCAACATCCTTACCCTTTTCATCTTTATCAAGCTTTAATGAAGAGCTCATTGGAGTGTCAAAAGCATTTGATGCTTCCATGTCAAATCTCTTGAGTAGCTCTTTGGTGTATTTGGCTTGGTTGATAAAGATTTCATCCTTGCTTTGTTTGATTTGCAATCCAAGGAAGAAGGTGAGTTCTCCCATCATGCTCATTTCAAACTCCTTACTCATACAAGAAGCAAACTCTTGTCACAAGGATCCATTAGTAGCACCAAATATAATATCATTAACATAAATTTGCACCAACAATAAGTCCTTGCCCTTAGATTTTATAAAAAGAGTGGTGTCAAGTTTTCCTCTTGAAAAACTATTTTCTAAAAGAAAACTACTTAGCCTTTCATACCAAGCTCTAGGAGCTTGTTTTAAACCATAAAGAGCTTTGCTAAGCTTGAAAACATGGTTTGAAAATTTTTCATGTTCAAAGCCGGGAGGTTGAGCCACATAAACCTCCTCCAAAATAAAACCATTTAGAAAAGCACTCTTGACATCCATTTGAAAGAGTTTAAAATCTCTATAGCAAGCAAAAGCTAAAAGTATTATAATAGATTCAAGTCTAGCTACCGGTGCATAAGTCTCATCAAAATCAATTCCTTCCTCTTGGTTATAACCTTGGGCCACTAATCTAGCCTTGTTTCTAACCACGATTCCGGATTCATCAAGTTTGTTTCTAAATACCCATTTTGTTCATATAATCCTATAGTTTTGAGGTTTAGGCACAAGGGTCCTAACTTAATTTCATTCAAATTGAACTAGCTCCTCTTGCATAGCAAGCATCCAAGATTCATGATGTAGAGATTCGGAGAAGTTCTTCGGTTCAATTTGGGAAAGAAATGCTAAATTAACATGTTGTTGAAGAGAGTGTCGAGTTCTTACCCCACTTGAAAGATTACCTAAGATTTGATCGCTTGGATGATCCTTTTTGTAAGTCCAATCTTTTGGTAATGCTTGAGAGTTGTCCGAGTTTGAAACATCATTGCTTGCTTCCTTGTCTTCCTCATGAGAGCTTGATTGTTCTTCTTCTTGAACAATTTCTTTGGGGTTGTCTTGTAGTGTTTCACTTATATCCAAAGTTCTCATCTTATTGTCCACATCATCTACATTAACAATGTTAGTCCTTCGAAGAAAATGATTAGTCTCATCAAAAGTAACATTAATGGATTCTTCAACAACCAAAGTACTTTTATTATAGACTCTATATGCCATACTATTATTAGAGTAACCAAGAAAAATATCCTCAAATATTTTGGAATCAAATTTGCTAAGGTGATCCTTAGTAATTAAAATAAAGCATTTACAACCAAAGACTCTAAAAAAGCTCACCTTAGGTTTCTTATCATTAAAAAGCTCATAATGGGTTTTTAACAAAATTTTTCGCAAGATAACTCTATTGAGAACAAAACAAGCACAATTGACCGCCTTCGCCCAAAAGTACTTAGGTAAACCATATTCGTTAAGCATTGTTCTTGCCGCTTCTTGCAAAGATCTATTCTTTCTTTTGGCAACACCATTTTGTTGAGGAGTTCTAGGAGCCAAAGAATTATGTGATATCCCAACATCACACAAGGCTCCTATTTTTGAATTTTCAAATTCTCTACCATGATCACTTCGAATGTTGTTTATCAAATATCCTTTTTGATTTTGAACACGTTTTGCAAATGAAGTGAACACATTTTGAGATTCATCTTTGGTGGCCAAAAAGAAAGTCCAAGTATAGCGGGAATAGTCATCAACAATAACAAAACAATATGATGTACCACCAAGATTAGTAGTAGGGATTGGTCCAAGTAAATCCATATGAAGTAATTGCATGGGTCTAGAAGTAGATACCATTTTCTTCGGTTTGTGAGAGACTTTCTTTTGCTTACCCATTTGACAAGCATCACATACTTTGTCTTTCTCAAACTTGATCTTCGGGAGTCCCCTCAGAAGTTCTTTGCTTGAAATGTCCTTCAAATGCTCCATATGCATGTGTCCAAGTCTTCGATGCCAAAGCTAAGATGTCTCACTAATAGCACTAAGACACTTGACATCTTGGTTAGCTAGATCATTCAGTTGAATAGAGTAAACATTGTCATCTTTATTTCCTACCAAAATAGTTTAATTATTCTTCAAGGATTGTATAGTGCAATGAGAAGCCTCAAAGATTACTCTAAAACCTTTATCACTAAATTGATTAATACTTAGCAAATTATGCTTCAAACCTTCAACATATAACACATTCTTAATTGAATGTGGTTCCTTACCTATAGTTCCTTTACCTGTGATTTTTCCTTGTGCGTTGTCATCAAAGGTCACTTTTCCTCCTTCTATAAGATCGATTGAGGTGAAAAGAGATATGTTGCCGGTCATATGTCTTGAACATCCACTATCAAGAATCCACTTCTTGCTACTAGATTTTGCTTTGAGACATACCTATAAACACAAATCAAGTAGTGACTTTTGGTACCCATATTTTCTTGGGTCCATGGGTGTTAGTCTTACATTTGTAATCTTGACCTTTCACAACCCACATCTTCTTTCTACCTCTAACATAAACAAATCTACAAGGACAATAATTAGTCGTATGCCCTTTCTTGTTGCACCAACCACAATGTGTAAATGGTGTGCAATAGTTCTTTGGTTGTTTTGAATGAGTATTCAACCTAGCTTGTTGTTGAAAGATTTTAGGAGGTAAGGCCAAGGGATCTAATCCAAGACCACCTTTGTTTAGGCCAAATCTTTGGCGTCCAAGCATGACATCCAAATTGTTTTGACCATCAACAACATTTTGAAGACAAATTTTCAAATCACAAATCTCAAGTTTTAAATCTTCATTTTGTTTTTCTAAAGCCAAAGCTTTGCAAGAGATTTGTTTTGAGCTAGGAGTGTTAGCAATCAATTCAACCAAGTCATTATTCATATGTTTCACATATAAATGGTTGGAAATGCAATCATTCTTGGCATGCAACTCATTATTTTTCACTCTCAACTTCTCAATTTGCTTATTGGCCTCAAGGAATTTTTTTGATAAAATAATATTTCTCTTAAAAATTTTCTTGGATTCTTCATATAGGCTATCATAAGCATCTTCGAAGCTTTCACTATCACTATCACTACCAGAAGAAGAGCTTACCTCATCATTTGCCATGAAGCACAAATTTGCTTGTTCATTCTTCTCATCATCTTCATCACTTGAATCGAAGTCACTCCAAGTTAGAGTATGTTCGGCATTAATTGCTTTTTCCTTCTCTTTGTTCTCTTTCTTGGAGAGTTGTCTCCTTTTAACTCTTTCCCATACATCTCTTCTTTCCTTCTTTTCCCTTTTGTATATGGGACAATCCATCTTCATGTGTCCCGGCTTGTGGCATTTGTAACAAAGCTTCTCTTCGTTGCTAGCATTTTGTTGCCTTCTCCCACCATTCCTTCTAAACCTCATGAACTTCTTAAAGTTCTTTGCAATCATTGCAACATCCTCTTCATCAAATTCTTCATCATCATCACTTGACTCAAGGTTTGAAGATGAAGCTTTAAGAGCAATTGATGTAGGCTTCTTTTTGACGTCCTCTTGATCAAAGGTCTTGAGTTGCATTTCGTATGTCATGAGTGAGCACATCAATTCATCAAGAGAAAAGATATTAAGATTCTTTGATTCTTGGATGGCGGTGATCTTTGCATCCCAAGCTCTTGGTAAGGACCTAATCACTTTTCTTACGAGATCACCATTAGTGAATTCCTTGCCCAATTGCTTCAAAGGGTTCACAATGTTAGTAAAACGAGTATTCATATCCGTAACGGATTCATTTGGAAGCATATGGAATAACTCATAATCTCCAAACAATAAGTTCATCTTGGAATCTCTAAGAAGAGAAGTCCCTTCATGAGTGACTTGAAGAGTATCCCAAATACTTTTAGCAGAATTACACATAATGACTCTATTGAGTTTATTAGTGTCTAAAGCACACACAAGACAATTTTTCGCTCTAGCATTCATACAAATCATCTTCTTATCATGATTACTATACTCCGATTTCGATTTAGGCTCTTCAACCTTGTCAACCACCTTTATCGGAATAAATGGGCCATTCTCAACAATATCCCACATCTCATAATCTTGAGCTTCAAAGAAGATTTTCATATTAACTTTCCACACACTATAATTGGTCCCATTAAACAATGGAGGCCTAGTGGTAGAACTACCCTCCATACCCAAATGTAAGCCATGATCAATTAACTCTCTTGGCGTTACCCAATATAACAGGAGCCGAGGCTCTGATACCACTTGAAACCAAAAAGATAACCCTAGAGGGGGGTGAATAAGGTTTTAAGAATACTTTAAAATTAACAAGCAATTACAAACTAACTTAGAAAGAATAAGGATAACACTTAAACAACAAACCTCAAACACAATATCTCAAGTAAGCAAACAAGCCAATCTCAACACAAATGTAAAATGATAATGTAAGGAGAGAAGAGTTTAGAGATACTTGACAAGGAGATTTAAATGGTTCGGCTTGATATACCCTCAAGCCTACGTCCACCCCTTCAAGGAAGTCCCTTGAAAGGCCATAGAATCCACTAGTATGATCTTTCTTACGGGTCAAGATCGAACCTCTTACAATCCTTTGATTCTATGCCCACATCAAGAACAAGCTTTGACAATCTCAAAGCTCCAAAGCTTGACAACCCCAAGCTTTGATACAAAAAACTTTAGATGAAGAAATGTGTACAAGATTTCACTCTCAAGAAGTAGATGAGTACAATTTTAAGCTCTAGAACAAGAGAGATGAGTGTATGATGACTTATGAAAGTGTATATCTCTCAAATGTAAGCTCACAATAAATGCTCTCTTGAAATGGATGAGAAAACAATGCAAACCAAGAGAGATTGAACAATTGCTTTGATCTTTGAGAATATGCAAGATAAGAAGGCTTTGAATGCAATTGATGAATCAAAACTATGCCCAAGATGAGTATTTATAGAGGTGGGAATGAAAATGACCGTTTGGAGTTAGGTGAATCATTAAATGCGCCAAACGGTAAATACAGTTGACTGCAGTGGTACATTGGAGTCGACTGTATTCCTAAAAGTAGCCGTTGGAAATTCAAATTTCCAACTTGCAGTCGACTGCATTCCAATACAGTCGACTGTAATAGGTTACAGGAAGTATTGTAGTCGACTGCATTTGAATGCAGTCGACTGTAATAACTCACTGTCCAACATGCAGTCGACTGTAATCCAATGCAGTCGACTGCATTCCAAAAAATGCAGTTTCCTTATTTTCAAAGAATGAAAAACTTTTATGCATGCAAGGGAAACCTATGGGCAAGTTCTAGGTTATCATCGAAGCGATCATCTCTCTATGTCTAGTTACAAAGAACGGAAATTAACATTGCTGGCGCCAAAGTCTTTCCAAAGCTCTATTCTTGCAAAGGTAATCATTCTATTTCCAAAAGCAGAATATTGAAAGCTTCCTCATTTTTCTTTCCTAGAAGACGGGGGAAAGAAGGAAAGTGTGGCCACTTAGGGGAAATAAGAGAAGGATGAGAGAGAAAACAAAAAAGTGGTGAGAGAAAGAGTCAGACACTGATGAGAGAGAGAGAGAGAGAGAAACATCAAACATGTCAGAAAATTAATCAGACAAAGGAGAGAAAAAGAGTCAGAAAAAAGTATTGCCAAAGTCTTTCCAAAGCTCTATTCTTGCAAAGGTAATCATTCTATTTCCAAAAGCAGAATACTGAAAGCTTCCTCATTTTTCTTTCCTAGAAGACGGGGGAAAGAAGGAAAATGTGGCCACTTAGGGGAGATGAGAGGAGGATGAGAGAGAAAACAAAAAAGTGGTGAGAAAAAGAGTCAGACACTGATGAGAGAGAGAGAGAGAGAGAGAGAGAGAAACATCAAACATGTCAAAAAATTAATCAGACAAATGAGAGAAAAAGAGTCAGAAAAAAAGTATTGCCTCTGTCCGCTACATAATGTAGCGGATGGAGCTGAAGGATATTTATGTTAAAAAATTGTCCGCTACATAATGTAGCAGACATCAAACATGTCAGAAAATTAATCAAACAAAAGAGAGAGAGAGAAAGAGTCAAAAAATTCAATCGACGAATTCTTTCTTTGATGCATTTCATTGAGAGTCTTTGAATGATTTGCTCGTCTAATAGTCTGTTTGCATGAGTATGAGATTGTACCTATTGCTTTATCAACTCAATGCATGTTAGACAACATAATCGTTAATGTTAGTTATCATCAAAATCAAATATAATCCTAAGTTTAATAACCGTAGGGTTATCAAGAGTCATTTTTAGGATTTTTCTTATTTTTTTGTTTGATAAAACAATATTGTGACTCCTAAAGTTTTTAGACCCTTTGTCGGGATCTAGGGATTTTCTTGAGGCAGTTCGTTGTAGTGGCGACTCCGCTGGGGCCAACAAAGCGAAGGGGACTGGACTTGAAAATACTCTTTTGCCTTTTTGCCTTTTGTATTTCCTTTGTGTTATATATAAAATGTGTTATAACAGTGTTAATTGCGCTCTTATGTTTCTGCCTCACATGCATGGAAACCAGCCAACATTCTATAACCTAGCTGGCAGTCTTGCCCAAGAAAAAGGAAGACTCTAACTAATCTGTCGGTTTTCCAACCTAGTAGCTAGACGGTTAGTCAGCAAATACTATCCATGCAAATTCAAATTGGTTGGTTTATAACCTAAACCCTCCCGCCCACTGACCAACTGGCAGGTTAGCCCACTGACCAATTGGCAGGTAAACCCACTAGGTAACTGGATGATTAGTCAAGAACCTTACCTCTCTAAAATTTTCAGGTCCAAAAATTCCTCACTCATTGACCAACTGGCCGGTTAACCAACCCAATTACTTGACAGTTAGTTAGAACCTTGGCTTTCCAGGGTTATCCAGAACTGCAAACCTCTAAACCCACTAACCAACGGATCGGTGAACCCATTAGGTTACGGAACAGTTAGTCAGCATCCTGTCCAGAACTTTATTTGAAAATCCCAGGATAACCTCACTAACCAACTGGCAGATTAACCCATCGGGTTACTGGATGGTTAGTTAGAACCCTACAGTCACGCATCCCCTATCCACATAGGATGTAAACCTACCACTTCTATATGTGTGGTCCATGTGCTTAAATTTTCAAATTTTCTATAGAGTTACGACTAAAAAAAATTGTTATCACTATTCATTTGAAAAACTTACACAGACCGCAATGGCCGAAGAATATCCACAGTCGCAAAATTTGGTCAGCATCATCGAGTAAAAGGATTTTTAGGCTAGTTTTGTGGCCCTAACAGATAAGTAGGAACAGATATTCGAGGATACCAAAAACTCTAAGAAGACTGGTAAAAAAGAACAGGAAGATAAGTCTAATGTTAGAAGAATGATAATAAAATAAAGCCGAGTTCGAATGGCTCTATTCATGAAATTCAAAAATAACTTAAAATAATTTAGAAAGAGATCAACGGCCTATTTATAGAATATTCTAGGAAGCACGAAGTGAAAAGAAACACGACGTGGCGAGACAAGGCTATGCCACCTAGCAAGCACGACAATGCTAACTAAAGCACGACAAGGCTTAAAGCACGAGGTGGCGATACGAGGTTGTGCCACCTAGAATGCATGACAAGGCTTGAAGCACGAGGTGGAAAGAAACACGACATGGCGAGACAAGGCTATCCCACTTAGCAAGCACGACAATTCTAAGAAAAACACGACAAAGGCTTGAAGCACGAGGTGGCGAGATAAGGTTGTGCCACCTAGCAAGCACGACAAGGCTCGAAGCAGACTTGTCGCAATACTTTGTTGGCACATCATAAGCACTACGATGATAGGTAGCACGAGGTGTCGATCAAAGAAGTAATCAACATTGACTCCTTAATAAGCACGAGGTGTCATAATTGCATGATGACACCAAAAAGCACGGCAATGTCAATCCCAATTATCACTTAAAATCATCATCATTTTTCTCTCAACTTAATCTTTTGAGCACCTCTAAAATTTTGGGGTATTACATTCTTCACTTCTTAATAGAATTTTGAGACCGAAATTCACCAATCTTAAATCTGAATCAACAACTTCAAAATTCAGTTCATTATATCCCAAGGCCGAGGAAGCTATCCTGACTTACGCTAACCTAAGCAATTCAAGCCTAGGTACTGCTCTGATACCAACTGAGATGACCCGAGTATCAATCGAATTTGTCATATGAAGAGTTGCTGGTACATATTTTAGCGTTTGACGTGAAAGTTTTAAGGAACAAAAGCACTTTGTTGGTTAAAGTTTTGTGGTAAAATCATGAAGTGGAAAAAGTCACGTGGGAAATAGAGGAGGATATGCGAAGAAGTTATCCACACCTATTTGGTAAGTTTAAGTTATGAATTTGAGGACCAAATTCTTTTAAGGAGTGAAGGGTGTGAGAACCCAACATTCTATATGCTTTGATTACATATTTAAGTATGATTAGATAAATCACCTTATGTTAAAATGATTATGATGAACTATGCATGATAACATATTTGAATGTATGTTTAAATGTTAAACACCTTGAATTGAGTAAATTTTCTAAGAAGGTGAACAAAATGCTAGAAATGGAAAAGAGTATTTGATGTTTAGAAACCTTAAATGATCACTTGGATGACCAAAAATATTTTTTAGAAGAGTTGGAAACGAAAAATGGTAAAACCTTAAGCTGGGAGTAACCGATTGTTGACTGAACTACTTGTGAATTAGTTTGCTTTTCGCAAAGAATTGTGTCACCTTGTGCTTATAACGTGTCAACATATTATCGCGACACTATATATAGTGTAGAACTATTAGAAAAGTAGAATGCGGTTGGACGCATACCATGAGAATAGGACTTCAAGAGTTTGTGGGAGAAATGATGGGATTTATCTTAATTGGGAAAAAGAGGAAATGAGCGCTTAAAGAATTGGCTTGTTCAAGAGGAGCACATAATGACTTTGACAGATCTTTAGTCAGATATAGCCATGTGATTATCGCAACGAATTTTTTGATCGAAGAAATGTGTCAATGTCATGTAAGTACACTTGTCATGTCCCTCCATATACCCTACTTTGCATTACGTGCTTTTTGACAAATGGAAGCTTTAAAGTCTTTTGATATGCTACCGCTTTTCATGTTAAATTGTTTGAGGAGAAAATGGAATAAAAGTGCCATGGGATGTTTATATTCTATGTTGTTTTAAATTCGTTTTATGTTGAATGAGACAGAGTTTTGGGTTTGGTTGTTAGGCCCCATATCCAACAGATGAAAGTTAGATTTCGGGTCTTGGTCAACGGGGCTTGTACATTGACGTAATGCACATTAGAAAATTTTGCTGTTTTAAGCCGTCCGCTACACTATGTAGCGGACGACGTAGCAGATACATTAGGCATCAACACTTGAATTTTTTGTGTCTTCAGCCGTCTGCTACACTATGTAGCGGATGACGTAGCAGCAACACTAGACATCAACACTTGGAATTTTTTTGGTGTGTTAAGTCGTCCGCTACACTATGTAGCGAACAGCCTAGCAGCAACACTAGACATCAACATTTAGAATTTTTTTGGTGTTTTGGCCACCTTGAATTACACTTCAATACTTAGAATTTTTTGGTGTCTTAAGCCATCCGCTAAACTATGTAGTGGATGACGTAGCAGAAACACTAGATATCAACATTTAGAATTTTTTGGTGTGTTAAGCCGTCCACTACACTATGAAATGGACGGACTAGCAGAAATATTAGACATCAACATTTAAAATTGTTTTGGTGTTTTTGGCCACCTTGAATTACACTTCAACGCTTAGAATTTTTTTGGTGTCTTAAGCCATCGGCTACACTATGTAGTGGATGGCGTAGCAGAAACACTAGACATTAACACTTAGAATTTTTTTGACGTGTTAAGCCGTTTGCTACACTATGTAGCAGATGGCCTAACAAAAACATTAGACATCAACAATTAGAAGAATTTTTTTGGTGTCTTAAGTCGTACGTTACACTATGTGCCACCGTGTGCTTATGACGTGTCAACTTATTATTGGTCCTTCAAGTGTGAACGTGTGATATGTTCAATGTGCACATGTAGAACTGTTTAATGTGATTGAATTGCATTAGCGTGCATTATCAATATTCTTGAGATGAAAGTTATATTAAATGTCTTTGATTATCTTATTGAGCCAGTGGGCTAATGGGTTTTTATCCATAATATTTTAGATCAAAGAATCGGTCCCTCGAAAGGCAAGAAAAAGATGTGAGGCACGTCGAGAAGATGGGCAAGGGGGACGCTTGTACATTTGTAAATTAAGTTGTACTTGATATAGTACAGTATGTCAACTCTGAGATCTGACATGAACTTGTTAGGTGTGTTTTGTAAAAGTAAACTCTTTAATTTTGTATGATATGGTGTAATTACCAAGTGAGTTAGAATGAATTGTATCGTCAGAATGATGTGATTAGCAGTTGTGTCGTAATACTCCAGACTGGTTAAGGTAACCCTAAGTTGGGGCATTATATCTTCAGTTGGTTTTGTTATTCATTTGTGAAATTTGATTTAGTTATCAATTCCTATTTATTGGTTCATTTTGATAACTCAAATTTGGTATTCGTTTTTTTGGCCCTCTGTATGTAAGATCTCTTGCTAGTCATTCGTGTTCACCCCTTTACTTTTGTTTCCTTCCCCTTCCAGGCCAAAACTAGTGCGAAGGGCGCAGCGACATGAATTGCTCTATATTTGATACTGAGAATAGAGCTTATGATCTCTTAGACGAAATATTGGTTAGTTGATTTATTTTCCTTTGGATCCAGATAATTAGTTTGAGAGATTGTAATAAAATTTTGGATTAGTTTTGGAGTTAAGTTTTTGAAATTTAGATAATTATGCCTTGCGGTATTTTAGATGCTCTGCTCTACCTTTGTAATAGTTATGTCATGGACATGTTTGGTTTTGGTTAAGGACGCGTATGTGTAACGACCCGGTCTACGGCCCCACCACAGGGCATTGCCTCTCTCAAAAGGGCTAGCCAAGTAGGTACTTATGAGTTCTTTGGCAATGTCTTATAAGGGTCATCTCATACTATTCCACATCCGATGTGGGATATTACATTTAGGTATTCAAGCAAAAAGATGATGATTGATCTAAGATAAAGATGATATTTTTGATGTCATATTCGTTACTTTGAGGTAAGGGTTTGTATTCCGTCTTTTCATTTCATACACAAGAATATTTATGTTTTAATTTGATTTTAAAATTGAATATGCTTCCGAGCCTATTGTTGATCGTCACGCCTGAATTTTTTATAGCTTCACCATAAAATTCGTTGTTGTGACTTAAGTTAAAAATTCTTTACAAATCTTATCCTTGTTTTTAATGCGTGTTTAGGCAAGCCACTATTTATTATTCATGACAAATAAAGCCTTCCTTTTATTCCAACTTTTTGACGTCACATGTCCCTTTTCTGTTGCCCCTTCAAATTAATTGATTACTTTGCCATAAATTCTAATGAGTTTAGTATATCCAGATCTGGGTCCAAACCGTGCACACTCTTGATCCCGTGCCACTGCCACGTGTCACCCTCTAGATGGTTCCTTTTTTGTCATCGATTTTTGTGCCTTTTAAGTTGTCACCTAAAAATTCTTTTGACGATATCTCATTCATCCGATCTCCAATTGAGCTAATTTTTGTTTCTTTGAATTCGTATTTTTGTCCTATTCAGTTTGGGTCTAAAATAACTATTTTTGAACTTCGATGAATATTCATTATATTTATCAAATTACTTTGTGTGTGATATTTGTGTTTAAAAGTCACTTTTAATTATCGTGACTTATTTGTGACGCGCCGATTGCGATATTTGACATGGTATAATCATAATTTGTGATGCTTAATAATAAGCAATTGTGTATGTAACACCCATAACTTCACCGATCTGTTCTCTCTCTCTCTCACTCACTTTTAACTTAACGCACGGCTGAACTCTCTTCCCCCCCCCCCCTCCAATCTCTCTATCTTTTTCTCCCACGAAATTCTCTCTCACATCTTAAAATAACCAAAATAAGATATAACATTAACTATATATTAAATCCTAATTTAATAATAATTTCTCAACGTACTTCCCTCGCTTTCATTAATTGATAATCACATTTCTCATGCAAAACGTCGCTAAAGACAAAAATATTTTTACTTATAAAATTTGCCTCTTATATATATATATATATATATATATATATATATATATATATATATATATATATATAAACAAAATTAAGCTACTAGAAATTACTAAAAAGTTTAAATCTACGTTCGGGATATTCCACTACAAGCCGGAGCCAACGATAACAATATTTGTCATTAAGGTATACTGAAAAAGGAATAAATTTTATCTGGTGCTAAAGCTAATAGTAACGACAATTGCTCGCCTGATAAATGGCACATTCTAAGAAGGTGGAGCTAACAATAATAATAATTGGTCATCTAGGAACACTATTCGAAAACTTTAGACCTGGCAAAAAAGTTTGCAGACCCGTGGGTATACTCGGCCCGTTGAAAAAACACGGGTACGGGTACAAGAAATTATATCCGTTAAGAGTTTACTCGTACACGGACCAGATCCTTTATGATTCATTATTTCTATGGTTTAGTCCAGGCTAGGTATGGGTTACTGGATTCTGCGCTATATAAATGATATTTTAGGGTTTTGACACTTTGTTACTCCGTTTCTTATTCTCCTCTTATCTCAACTCATTGTCACCTCTCTCTCTCTCTCTCTCTCTCTCTCACTCTTATTCACTATAAAACAGATGCCGATGCCAAAGCGACGTTGAGCTGAAGCTGATGCAGATGTTGAAATTGACGCCTCCACCTCTTTCTCTCTCGCCATCACAGAATAACCGCAGATCACCGGCCCCGACGCCTCCGCAGCTACCTCTCTCTCTCCCCCTCCTCATAGATCTACGGCCTCGACGCCTCCATTACCACCTCTTTCTATCTCACATAGACGGTCTCGATGCCTCCATGCCTCCACCGATTGATGGCTGAAGACCTCTAACTTTATCTGTCATTGACGGATCAACGACTATTTTTGTTGTTCGACAACATTAGCAGAAATGCGGAAGACCATTACTCCATAGATTTTTGTATTATTATTTTAATTTGATCAAAACTATTTGTGATTCAACTTTTAATGTATTTTTTAATTTGTGGCTATATCCAATCTTGAGTCAGTTTGTTCAATTACGGGTAATGATTACCAGATCAGGTGCCTTGCTATTTGGCTGGTTATACTTATGCATTTTTTTTTTAGTTTTGTGAAATTAAAAATACTTATAACCACCAGAAAAGTGATAGAAAAGGAAAAAGGAAGGAATTTTGTTTATTCTAACTATCACAAAAATGTTTATTATAAAAAAATTGAATTTACACGTGGGTATTACCTGATCCATGTGGGTAGGGTACATTTACAGAAAAAAGCTACCTGAAAAAAATTCGGATAATTTTTACCCGACCTGATTGTACCAAGACCTGGTCAGATATTACCTGTACCTGGTGGTGAGTATACTCGTTTGTCAGGTCTGGAAAACTCATGCCTAAGACTTAGAGCCAATAGTAATAATAGTTGGTCAGATTGAAAAACATGTCTATGAGCCGAAGTCAACAATTTGAAGATTGTGCACTTAGACATGAGAAGGAAAACATATCTAGCAGCCGGAGGCAACAGTAAGAATGATTGGTCATCTAGGCACGCTAAAAGCTTATGACTAAGAGTCAGAGTTAACCGTAACAATAATTGGTCGGTTAGCAACAATGGTACACCTTAAGAAGTTGATGCCATCGGTAACAACGATGGTCATCTCAAGGTATGGGAAACTCATGCCTAAAAGTCGGAGTCAATAATAACAACAACTAGTCATTAGCATAATGAGGAGAAATGCATATCTAGATGTGGAAGCCAACAGACCGATCGTGTTGGTCATCTAGATACATCTAAGAACTTACGACTAAAAGTCAGAACCAATAGTAACAATGTATGGTCACTTAGATTTATATGTAGGAGCCAACAAGAAGTGAAAGCGATTGGTCACTTAGTCACAAGAGAAATAGTGAGCCTAATAGCTAGAGCCAACAAAGCGATAAATGGCCCGTCTTTAAGGAATACCTGAGACTCATAGCTACGAGCCAGAGCCAACAACGCACTAAAGTGGCTAGTCATCTCGATACACCGAGAATAGCTGCAGAGGGAGTCACTGAGAGCCAGATCTAACAATGCCCAGTGGCAGTTGGTCGTTGAGTGATGTGAACAAGATAGGTCGAATCTCTTCCAAAGTCGAGAAGGATAGAGCATGAGGCACACAAAGCCGAAGAACGATGCTGAACAACAGTTAGTCATCGCCTAACGGATCGAAAAGTCGCTCTATTTTAGAGTTGAGAATGATATGAATGGTGCTAGAGTTCAATTCCAAAGAGTTCAACTCTAAAGAACTCCAGATCATTGAGGTGCGCATTCATCTTGATATGATGATCTCCCACTAGACTTTCTGTAGGTATGCTTGGCTCTATGATGGCCTTCGTTGTTTGTTACCTCATCACACGATTTTTGGCTAAACATTTCGTCCAGACCATCATCTTCGATACAGTATGGATGTTCTCTGGATCTAGCAATATCACTGTACTTTACTCACCTGTTATAGGCTTGTAATCGACATTTTGAGAACCTTGAGGTGGTGGGAACTTGTGATTCTCATCAGTAAGCACAATGTTGATGCTAGTCTTCCAATCAATGTATTTTGGTCTAGTGAACATGCTATCCGTAAGAAAAATAGCTACATTAAGTGGACTTGATAAGAAAACAAATAAAGCATGCATTAATATCATAAGTCATTTGCATATTCACTAATTTGTTAATGTGGATTCGTCAACCACAAAAATAAGTTTGCCTAGGTGGTTAATTTGAATAGGAAACCCTAGGGGAAAAAACTATTTTTGACCATAATTTGTTTTCTTATCTAGGTATGGCTCCTACAAAGGCAAAATAACTTACCAACAATGACGTCGTTCATATATTAGATAATAATACCTTCCCAGGGAAAGAACTTAATTATGTTCGTCAAGTGTTTAAACATGATTAAAATTTTGATACGTCCAACAAAATGTTGCTAGGTTTCTAGTTAATTTGCATAATATAACTTTATGGTTTTTGTTAAGTCCATAAATCTAATAAAAAACACTTTATGGTTTCGAGTCAAAGTGACATGGTTTTCCTGGTATGCATCAATTGGATCAGAGATTGTAGTTTGACACGTTATCGAACCTATATGATGAATTTCCTAATGCAAATTGATATGTGATGCATCAATTTGAGCATATATACTAGTCTATCATCATGGATGTTTGAACCTATTTTCGTGATGCATCGCTTACGATTTAATCAAGCATACGAATATTAGGCTTAAACCTATAAAGACAGAAAGATTCACATAATAATTAAGTAATCATGCTTACTATAATTTCATAAACATATAAAAGTTGAATGCAAACAAAAAAAGGCTTGAAAATGTTATTTGAAAGAACATTTACCATGCATGCATTGTATCTAGATTAAAAAAAGTGACCACTGGACCCTAAATGTCGATCCTTTGATGGTTTTGAGGCCTTCTATAAAGTTGTCTACGATGCTCAATTTAGGCACTTGAGTTCCCTAAATAGGATATCCAAGGGCTAAAAAGGGTTGGCAGAAGTTAAGGGGTGTGTTGTCCGTGGGAGATCGAGGATTGGGGTTTTTATGTACTTTAAGATTTGGGAAGGCAAAGGTTCGGTACTATTGACTTCCTCCTAAAATGAGGGGGATTGGGTGCTCATTATTATCTAGCACTACAGAAGCATATCAATTGGCTTGAATTGAATGGCCAGATCGTTGTTCCAGAATGATCCACGAAACCAAGTGTGTTGATGACATTTAACTTACCTTTTCACTAGGGATAAGATCTGGATATACCACCCTATCAGCCGTAGATTCAAGCAAATAAGGAAACAAAAAGCAGACAAAGTTGCCCTATTACAATTTGGGAATGTGAGAAGGGCCTAAATGCCTGCATGATTTCTAGCAAGCAAAGAAAGGAATTCTCCAAAAACCCAAGGAAATAATATTCTTGCAAGCTAACTTTTCTTCACGGTTTCCTAATGGAAGTGGGTTTTATGTAGTACAATGATAAACCACAGGGAACGAAGGGTAACAAAAAAAACTTAGTAGGTGCCTTGTGTAGTATAGGGCAAATCTCAAGGGTGTCGTGTGTAATTTACCTTTAGTGGAATGTCTGTATCATGTACAAAGAGTGTCATAACACACTATAGAATAATACATATTCAACATATGACAGGTTCACAACATTAATACCTCAACAAACATAGTATCTTCTCACATCAACATATGGCAACAGTTTGGGCGGTAATGTGGTGAGTTTTTTGGTTAAGTGGAAGGGCATTTTGGTTGGATCACATGCAAACCAAAATGTTAGGGGATAATCTTGCAACACACAGATATGCCCAAAAAAGGGGAAAAACGTATCTTTTTTTAACCTAATTCAACACACACAACATAACCTAAAACTCCAAGTTTGCACCTCAAGATGACTTTTGAAAATCACATACACATGCTCTAAGACACGCATAAAGAAAGAAAATCATTCACACACTTATACACAAGAATTAAGAACGAAATAAAGGAATGCCAATTGAAACTACATATTTGTTGCAAAGTTGTATTTAGATTTAGGCGTGAAAATGGGGCTTTTATTTAAGAAGATTTCCATGGTTGTTTATAAGACATCAATTTTCATATATTAAAGGTTTTCTCATGGCGGCGGCCTTTTAATGATGGTGGTGGTCTTAATTAGTGGGTAGTCTATCCACAAGATTAAACGCTAAACATATGGCATTGTGGTAACAAAACGTTATCATCTGCAAGGTGTTAATCTTCAAACCTGCCAGATTTTGAGGTAATTTTAGTCAATTAACCTTTGTATAAAGACCACACGACCAAAGTACTCTTACTAAATTGAGGGAGTTTTTTGCAAAGCCTAATTTTATTTGGTAAGCCTGAAGGAAGGTAAACTTTTTTACTTAATGTGCCATATTGAGGTATAAATAAAGGGAACACCCTTTTTGGTGTTGTACAAATTTCTGTTTAGAATGGTGACATGTGGCATCAAGAGAATAAAGTGTGAGGGAAAAAAAAGCAAAAGGATATATGGAAGAGAAGAAAATGGTGCAATTAGGAAAGGCGAAATTGATTGCAGGTGCATAACCAGCTCATATTCACTTGAATCCAATGAGGTTTCATTGGATTCACACGAAATTGGTGTTCAGTAGTTAGGACCAACAGTTTGGTATTAAAAAAAATGAGAAGAAAAGAAGACGAAGAAACAAGCAGACCAAAACGGTTAACCAGCCCTATAAACTCCTCTTCACTTCGATGCAATGAATTTGTTTAGTAAAATTTTATCATTGTTTAATACTTGGTATAAGGTTAATAATTTTTTGATAATTTACTACTTGAGAAATGGTGAAATGGTTGCTTACTAGAAATTCTTATTTGAGCAGTATTCTTGTGTGGTAGCACATGCATGGCAAATGTCAGCCACTAGTGTTGAGGTAAACAAAGCTATTTTGTTTGTTTAAATATTAACCTGAAAATTTGATATATGTTGAAATATGCTTGGTCAATAAGATCATTTGCACATAAACCCCTATACTTTGGCTCTGGGTGCAAATTTCACCTTACTGTTTCAATTTTGGCATAATTCACATTACTAATCATTAAATCGTGCTCAATTACCAATTAAGGGGTTGAAGTCCATTTTCTTGGATGGCCGTTAATTTCTCAGGGATAAAATTGTCACTTAAAGTCTTTTTCTCACGTTGGCAGCTACATCATCACTATTAACCAATAAAGGGTTGACAAATGGAAACCAATTCTACCATTCTCATCTTCCTGTTCAATTGACCACCATCCAACACCAACACCACCATACCCCTAATCCACAGCTGCCGCCACCACCATTCATACAACCATCACCCCCCCAAAATTGCCACCATTGAACCAACCATAAGTGCCACTGCTGCTCGATCCATCAAACTAAAACCGCCATTGACCCAAGTCTGCCGCCCCCACCACCACCCTAACAATCAAACCCTCTTCCATCTCTCCAACACCACCAAGCCACTTCTGCCGCTGCGGCCAAGACCATCGTTAAAGTCGTTCTGCTAATCGTATCGCTTCAGCTCCATAGAAAGTGAAGGTGAAGAGAAAAAAGGAATCTGGGTCCGATTTGGCACGATGGTGTTGTGGCGGACTCGATGATGTTGCGGCAAATTCGTTGTGTTGCGGCGATAAGAGCGGGTGGTTAGTGGGGCGGACTCCAATTTGGCACGTGGAGCAAGCGTCGCCGCCACCCTTGTGTATTGTGTGCCACCACCGCAGTTGCGTATTATGTGCCACCATCGCCATTAATATCTCTTTCTCTCTCTCTCTCTCTCTCTCTCTCTCTCTCTCGATTTGGTAGAGTGCTTAGTGATGGGATTTTAAGGGATTTGAATGCGGAGTTTTGGTGGGGATGGTTGTGGCCTGTGGTGGGATGGTTATCTAGCGGTAGTGATAGTGATGTTGGGGATTTGTTTGTAATGGTGGCTAATGCTGGTGGGTTTTCATGCATGGTTGTGGCCGTCTGTGTGTATAAAATTAACTAGTGGCAGTGGTTGGGGTTTGGTTTTTGTGGTGGTGGATGGTGGGTTTTTGTGCTTGGTCGTGGTCGATGGTGGGGTCATGGTGAGGTTACGTGCTTGGCTGTGGTCAGTGGTGGCCGTGGTGAAATGGGTAGGGTGGTGGCCAGCGCAATCGTATCTGGCTATGGTGTTGGTGGTGGCAAGAAAGTGAGTATTGTGTTGGGGTGGCGGGGAAGTGAGTATGGTGGTGGTGCTCTTTGGATGCGTGATTATACAAAAAAGAGAAAATGCACAGAGAAAGAGAGAGGGGGTGATGAGAAAAAGAGTTAAAGTGACTATTTTATCCCTGGAATATTGATGGGCGTCCAAGAAATTAGATTTCAAACAGTCAATTGATAAATTGAGCACAAATTAGTGAACAGTAAGGTGAATTGAGACAAAATTAAAATAATGAAAAAAATGCGCACTCAAATTCAAAGTATAGGGTTTTTATATGTAAATGATCCTTGTCAGTCATTGATATTTTTCTCTCATATTTCATAATGTATTCCAACAATGACCATGTAGGCCTTTTTTTTTTTTTGGGTACTTTAGCCTCCATGTTCTTAATGCATACTTTTTCCTCCCTCTAGATCGTAGGAACACTCTTGGTCTACAAATATTTATTTCTACTAGTTGTGATGCATGTGCGTTGCACGTAGATATTTTCCATAGGATTTGCGAGGAATCATGTCTATAAACTTAGAGACAAATATTCTTTATTCAACAATAATTGTCCGATGAGCTCTAAACTAACATTGTTATTAGTAATATCACGTCAGTGCTTTTCAACTTCTCAAATTGTGTCAGCGCTACTTTTACTTTCTAAAAATCACCCTACTTCAGGTAAAAACGGACCCCATCATGTTGTGCAAACAAGTTTGCCTTCATTTCCAGATTTGCCCAATGATCTAAAAGTCAGTTTCCCTTTTATGTCCACAATGACGCTACAGAGAGGGCGGTTAGTATTGCATTCCAATGTTGATAACCTCTGAACACTTGAAGATGCACACAGTCAATACTTATTTTTTCATAAAAAAATGTTGTGTAGGCTGTTTAACCATGGCCAAAGGAAACAAATAGTGTGGACCTAATAGCACCAATAAATCAAATGAACTGACCAAAAATATAAAATTGTGGCATAGACAGCCATAATTGCTACTTTGTACGGTGTGGGAAATCTGATTAGAGAAAAAAATAAGATGAGACTTCAATTATTAATAACGGACCTAATTCCAAGATTGTACACTAAAATATGCACCAAGTCCGCTTCGAGTTTCTAATGCTTTAAATGTATTAAATCAGTAACTTAAACTACTTAATTGGTCCAAACAAGTCCAACAGTGGACGGAGCCCAACAAACATTAATTTTGTTAAAGCAATCATGTCTATACTTGAAAATACATTTATAAACACACGGCACCATTGTCACCATCTCTGATTGATCTATTAAATATGATGTAGGTCACATTTATTCTGAGCCATTAATAGTCTTTCTTTTTTCTACTTCTTTTTGTTCTCCTTGTCTCTGGCAAAATATCCCTCTTCCACTCTCTACCACCACCATCCCCCAAGAGACACAAATGCACCACGATCATAATCACCACCCTACAACACTTTTATCACCACCTGCTGTTAGCCATATTAGTTTCTATAAAATGCTTGATCCCACCATCCCCTACCAGTCCACCACCATCATCAATCCACCATTACAAACCCACCACTTTGGGACCAACAGATCTTATCGATGCTTATAAAACTGTTCTTCCAAGATGGAGGGTTGGGATGAAAGAGGCACGAAGAGATGGTGATAGTGAGGAACGACAGTGGTGATGGTTCAACCGAAGAGATGATAGGTTAATTGACATGGTAACAACAGTGGCCGTGGGGACAAAGATGAGGATTGTAGTTGGATTCTCGTATAGTGTTAGGTTAGGTAGTGGCCATGGTGAAAATGGCGGCTATGGCGGTGGGGGGGGGGGGGGGCTGATATTGATCACCAAGAATCATTAGGAGGGGAGAAATAGAGAGAGATAGGCGAATAAAGGAGAAAGGAAAAGTGTATATTTAGACTAACTTCGTGAATGTGACTTGTCAATTATTGTGTGATAAAAGAGATTGGATGGAAACGAGAGCACCACATGGCATTTATTTTTTTAATATTGACACGAACAGGCATAAAAAAAATTGACGTCTATTAAGCCCCATTCAATCCTCAGCTTGTTTGGGACGAGAAAACAATTTGAGTTACTGATTTATTATGTCTCAAAATATTAGGTGCTCGAGCTGGATTTGGTGGCCATGTCCCACCCTTTGTCCTTTTGTCCAAATGTTCACCGGAGTTACCTAAAGGCTAATAGGATATATCATCTTAGTTGGGACATAGTATCTAAAAAAGCACCTCCAACATGTCCCAAGCCTATTAAGCATTATACATAAGCCTAATGGTTTGAGCCATAGGTGAACAATCATCTCTCAATGGATTAAGGAAAATAATGTCAATTTAACTGAACAGTAATCAAAATGATTTCTAAACCGGGCCCCAATAATGTCCTAAAAGCCACCTCTTACATGCCCTAAGTCCATTAAGCATTATACCCAAGCTTAATCTCTTAAGTAATAGGTTAAGAGTCACCCTCCACATGGCTAATGAAAATAGTGCGAAGCTAGAGACATTTGTTTTGGTACTTTTCATGGTCTGTTGGTAAATACTGCGAGAGGCATCCTGCTATTTGTAAAGATATTGAGCGACCCCATCCTCAAGCTACAAAAGAAGATTCTAAAGATACTCTGATTATTGTCCAGCATCCTTCTCTTATGATCGTCACCATGCCCGATCCTTTGTAACATTATACTTCTAATAATAAAAAATGTGCTATGGCAGGCACAAACATATGCAGAATATATATCTTGCTAAAGGTTATAGCTTGAAGTGTATAGAAACTGGCAATTAGTACCTAGATCAGCATGTAGAGGTGTTGGGGCCTGGCTGGCTAGCATCTCTTTATTGATAGTTAGTTGCGCCTAATGCCAGCAAAATTCATTGAGCATTCTACTGATATAAATCTTTTGATCACTTTCTTCCTAAATTGTGGACTCTAAAAGTTTGCACTGTTTTCTGAAAACCAAAATAAATGTGAAAGATTATGGACAAGAGAAAATAAACTTTTGAATGCTCTAACTTAACCTTAAACTTGAAGAAAGAAAGCTAATGAACCGTTGCTAATGGTTGAAAATCAACTGTTATATATAACCTCTTTCCCTAAGTCACGAATAGAGTTAGCTCATGAGCTGGTAGTTCAAAATTAAGGCCTCAAAAAAGGTTCTTGCTATAAAGACTAATAAGTGGTATACTTATTACAATACTATTGCTGAAGCATGTCTATAAGACTACTACGAAGCACATACCAATATCCATGCGTTGCACCAAAACACAGACAAAGAGTTATTGCAACCCCTCTCTCTCTCTCTCACACACACACACACACACACTCACTCATTGAGGCCTAATAAAAAGTTTGTGCTGTGAAAATTATTTACACCAAGTGGTGTACTTCTGACAATACTGCTGCTGAAGCACGTCTACAAGATTGCTACCAAGCTCATACCAATATCCATGCATCGCACTAAAAGACAGAAAAAAGAACTATTGCAACCTCTCTCTCTCTCTCTCTTCTGAGTTGTACCATGTTCTGCCATCCTGATTTGTGATCTAATTCACACCATCAACAACTGTTTTACATGATAGCATGACACAAGGAAGTTGTGAAACTAAGAGAAAAATATTTTTAACCTTAACTGTTCTAGAGAGTTGAAGTTTGTCATGATAGCATAACACAAGGAAGATGTATATTTCCTGATCCCCGCAATAGGAATCTCATGTTTCATTCCTTGAAATTTTTTTCCACATTCTCTGTCCAAAGGGATCCTTCGTATGGACTACAATGAAGTTATAGGCATTGGCCAACTTATAGCAAGAACAATTTTATAAAATTGCAAATAGTATGTACAAATCAAATCCTTCACCATGAACAAGCATCTAAGAAAACAAGAAGAAACGGGAAATAAAGACAATAGTTCTTTTAGACCATCCAAGCCAATAAATTCGCTGGCATGTCATGCATGTAAATTATCAATACAAACAAAGAAGTGGAAGATAATAATGCACACACATAGTATAAACTTCTCATAGACATTGTAAATCAATTTCTCTAGACTAAAATTTGATTTAGACACACTTCTGCATGAAATCTGGAAAATGAAGTGGAAGAAATCTTCAAAAGTTCACCAACATAGTAATGACTCAAGGAAGGAGGTTTTAGTCCACCTTGGCCCGAAGCTTAGGACAAGCTTAAAGAAGCAGCTCGTCATAAATCAACCATCATGATTTGGTGAAAACGTAAAGAGATGTAAAATAAAATTGTAGGATAGAAATTAAAAGGTGTATCAAGCTTAAAGTTCAGGAATAAACTGCATCGTAATGGTATTTCAAGAAAAAGCGTGACGAAGCTAAGATCTTATAAGCCTTGAAAAATAGTCATGGTTGTAATAGATCCTTATGAACTACAATTACTCTAACATATATGATGAAAAAAATTATTTGAACATAGTCAACACATAACAAAAAGTACTTACCTTCAAAACTTGAGACGACTACATGATAGATTTGCATCTCTATAGAAATCCAATCAAACTCAAAAAGTACATAATTATTTCTAGACATGAGAACATTAAGGAAATGAAGGAAAAGAAAATTTAAAACTTGATATCTGTAGGAATTTTGTTGGCAAACCAGATAAAAACAAACTAATCTCTAGGCTTTAGTAATGAAGTTTCGGTGCATTGCACATAATATTTGCCATAGAAATAAACAATATGTAGGCTTTATGAACTAATATGTAGGCTTTATTAAATTCTTAAACATCATGAACAAAAACTGACTTTCTCAAAATTACAAACATTAGTGAACAAAATATTTGAAGTCAGCTATTCTCCGCACTTTCTGGACATTTAACTCGCCCAAAAAATGAAAAGTGTGCCAAACTATTTTTTATACCACCTTCTCCTCAATGCAACCATGTAAATAATAAATAAACCCAAAAAAAGCAAAAATGAATAAATTGGGTACCTCTTCTTTTCGTGATGAATACTAAAATGCCTGCATACAATGACATGGTTTAGAAAGTAAGTGCAAGAAAGTATTAAAGAGACCCTAATTTCAATAAGAAGAATAGTAAAGAACTATAAGCAAAACCAAACATATCAAATCCATAAGTAACAACAACCAGAGTGTATGAGTGAGCATGCATGTCTAGGGGCAGTGTTGTTTTTATTGTAGGTGTGCATATGAATTCGGTTTTAAGGCGAAAAATGTAAAAAAGGAGAGGAGATTTGTCTAAAGTTAAGGAACATTAATGAGTGAGTGAGAGAAAGATTGATAATTTTGTACACACAAACCTACAATGGCCAAGGGATGATTAAGGTAGGTCAAGCATTGGAGAACAAAGTGATCACTGCTACACACAAGTTCATGTTCGATTTGTCCTGACATGTGAAGCTGTTCTGACTGTCATCAATCCATGTATAAGTTGCCTGACTCGAGGTGGTACAATTGAACAGGGAACTACCCACCTTGAATTTGAAAAGACTCATCTGACTGGGAACTGTTTAATGCTGGTTCAAATTCATCTCCTTTAATAATCTATTCATAGAAACTAAAAGGTATGGAGCTGATGGGCTGAGGAATCCACCAAGGAAGGAGGTCCCAAGTTGGCATGTCTAAGAAGACTCTATAAGCAGAGTATTCAGTAGTTGTTTTTGTTACATGAATCCCAATTGTAAACATAATACTGTGTAAAGCTACTGTAAGATTGCCTTGAATCAGGAATGAAGTTCATAGAGTGTTGTTTATTATTTGGTTAGAAGAGCAACCAACAAAACAAGAGAAAGGAAACAATTCAACAAACATCTAATGTGCAAAAGTGGAAAGTAACGGTGTGCATCAGTGCATTTATTCAAACACGTCACATGAAATGGGAAAGCGAAAGACAGCATGAAGCAGTGCATCCATGGTGTAAGATAAGATGAGCAAAGGCGTGGACAATTGATAAAAGCAAATTAGGTGTATCTGGTCAAATTTAATTCAGAGGTCATACCGACAATATGTAGGAGCGTAAGTTTTTCTTTGCCAGATAGCTGAATGCTAATTTTCTACAAGATTTGAGATACGATTTTGGTCACCGTTGGAAGGTTGATCTCGAATCCATCATTTGGGGTGAGTTCTTGCATAGCATCAGAGGCACGTTCTTGGTGAGGCGTTGTTATGTGCTGAAGTTCGTCTTCCTGAACTCCGTCGAGTTCTTGCCATCGTATAAAAATGTTATCCGAGGATGAGGGACAGTTAGGGATAGGAAGGTGTCGTTATTTACCTTTTCTTCGAGTCCAAACCGATGCAACGATTCGAAGAGTAGTGCGTGAGCGGCTCTGTTTGCACCGATTTGAAATAGGCCCAGAAAACTTGTAATATGGAGCATCTCAGAGGGTATTTTGGTCATAGAAATGTATAGAAGCATGACTAAACACGTTACACTTTTAAGATAGAGAGATTTAGAGCAAGCGAATCGATTTCCCCCATTTTCTGGTGGAGCAATTTTTACTAATATGTTATACGTATCACTATTCACTTTTTCAATTCTCTAGAAACCCTCACCGAAGCACCAAGTAGAGATGGGAACTGAGATTAAAGATTCCAAACCATAGATGAACATGGGCTGCATCTAGGTATGCTAGACCACCAAATTCCAAGAATGGTAGAACCGGAGACTGACTTCTTTCTAGCCCACATGAATGGAGGAACCAACTGCTGATCTCGAGAAACCGCTCGCTAAGTTCCCCTGGGTTCGCTGCCGCTGATCAGTGAAGCAAGGTTTGAGTTTTGATTACGATGGACACGGGATTGGGTTTATGCCTGGACAATGAGACTAAGCAGGTGAAGGGGGAGGCGAATGAGGATTTGAGGTTACAGGCGGCTTTGAAGGTTTAGAGAAAGAAAGGGGTGCTGGAAAAGGGTCTGCTGGCATATGGGTGGAAGACACCTGATTTTGTAACGCCTACCATCCGAGACGATGTATCCCAATATTAGTGGAATAAAATTGCTTCATTGTCAAAAAAAAAAAAAAAAAAAAGGGTCTGCTGGTGGCGTGCGTTCAGAAAATGTGATTGGCTACCGGTGGAAGTGGAGAGCAAAAATAAAAAACAAGAGAAGGATACCTCTGATGGTCATTGTTTAGAATCTGTCGCTAGATATGTTACTAGCTAAAATCTCATGCGTATCAATCAAGTTACAAAAATGTGACAAAGACTACTACAAAAAAAGATAAATATTCGTATATAAGCACATTTTTGTCGTCATTGCTATCAAGGTAGCTGTAATCGTAACAAAAAAGTACTTAATAGTATTAGAACATCATCAAAAAATAGGTTCTCATTCTTTACTATTAAAATGGAGAATATTGTAAAAAGATAAAAAAAAAATTTATTTAACTTATCTTCTGGTTCCATTTTTTTGTCTCAAAGACAATGGGTAGACCCTAGGAGAAGACTTGACCTGCAAAACATCATTGTCCAAGATAGTAAATATGGGCACACAACGGGCTACCCTGGTAATCAACTCCTCTCATATCGAGGCTTGTAACTGTACTTCTCAAATAAAGTCTGCAATGGTCATGTTAGGACTCTTTATGCATCCAAACGGCATGCAATAGTAACCGATGTCACTTAGTTTGGTGAGCACAAGACCTTTTCCTTTCTCAATATTTCCTTGAAGCCATGTTGGTCATTCTCAGTGCCAATCACTTGACCTGAGCTCTTTTCCTTACTCTACTTCGCATCTTTTGTTTGACTTAATTAATTTTCCAAAACGTGATAGAAAACGTAAGAGCATATATCGACTCCACTTGTGTTTTCTTTTTCGATTTGCATTCTATAATCTTTTTGCCCTTTTTATTTAGGGCCAGAAATAATAATAAAAAAAACTCTCTTAGACCCCTAAGACTTTTAATTTAGTATTACATGTTGGAGTCTTAAATGTTAAACCTTTATATTAATATTACCATGCACGACTCTAACATAAGAGAAATCGACATTACATTTGTATATGTCTTCTTTAAAAAAACAAAGATATCTAGCTTGCATCATCGTACGATTAAGAATAATGAGAATTTATTATCTAGGACACTTACTTTAGTTTGCTCTTGTTTATAATGCATAGTAATAGAAACTTAAGATAAATTGTTTCAATATGCGATTGCATGTGTGATTTGTAACCTTAAAATTCTAAATTGAAAGAAGCAGATTTTTGGTAGGTTTATTTGGTCAACAAAGAAAATTCACTTGTAAGGCAAAGGATTTTTGTTTGAATTGGTCTTGTTATTAATGGCTAAACATTTCAAGTTTACTCCATTGAAAGTTATAAAAACTAAATATTATTGTGAGTGAGTAATTTGTTGTATCTCTTTCGCCTTTACCAACCCAAACACCCACACAGAGACATACATACACAGTTTCAAACCCTGCCCCTCTTCTCCCTGGTTCCCCCAAAATTCATATCCTCTGGCTTGACGGCTACCGTTGTTCAGCATTTAATTTATGACGATAGCACAACACCTACTCTTTAACACCTTTCCTCGCCCCACCTCTTACCCCCCACCGCCGGACATGTGGTCTGCTCCAGTTTGACGGTGACCAGTCCATCGACTAGTGGCGACAAACTGATCATACCCTTCAGCACAAACAGCCCCCTACCACCCCCTAAATCCTTACCTAACACCTTTTCAAAGCTTCCACCACCGCTCCAAGTACTACAGTGCTGTCACATATGGCAACCTCCAGTCCAACGAGAATCAATCCCTCCTTCTACTTTGTTAAGAATGGAGAGGATATGTAACTGCTCAGGATTATCGGTAGCAAATGGTTGGTGGATGAAAAAAATAGAAACAAAATTAGAATTATAGCATTATACCTGATGATAATTGCTCAATTGTTGGTCATCTGCAATCCTTCATATTTTTGTCAGATCATCAAATGCCAGGGATGGATGAACTGAGGCCATTTTTTGAGAAGGAATCGTGGTTGAAAGCAATTCGAGAAACATCAAATACCGTTTCTGCTAAAAGAAATGAGGTCATGGGGCTGAAACTTAGAACGTAGAACGGTTTATTCTTATTCTTTTACCCAATAAAGTTTTTACACCTAATTATAGTTAGCAAGAAAAATTCAAAAATGATCCAAAGACAACACCAATCGAATCCAAAAATAGATATTACAGATTAAAGGTTCCGATTAAAAGACGTATTTAATCTCTCTATCTTAAAAGTGTAACATGTTTTACCATGTTTCTACACATTTTCATGACCAAAATGCCCTCTGAGATACCCCCATGAAACTCTTTCAAATTGATGCAAACACATAGTCATTTGCTCACACCTCCTCAAATCGTCGCAGTAGTAAGGAAAAAATACTAACGGCCCCTTCCCTCCACCAACTGTCCCTCATCCTCCGATTTCTTCCTTTTGCAGTGGCAAGAACTCGATGGAGTTTTCACTCCTCACAAGAACATCAAGACGAACTTCAGCCGCATAAAAATGCCTCACCAAGAACATGCCTCTTATGCTAGGCAAGAACTTGCGCCAGATGACGAATTACCTTTCGATTGCTACCAGAATCGTATCTCAAATCTTGCAGGAAATTAGCATTTCGGCTTTCAAGCAAAGAGAAACTTACGCTCATACATAATGCCGGTATGCCAACTCTAAATTTAATTAGACCAGATACACCTAATTTGCTTGTATCTGTTGTCATGAATTTGTTGATCTTCTCTTACTCCATGGATGCACTTCTTCATGCTATCTTTGGCTTTGCCATTTCATGTTAGGTGTTTGAATGTATGCACTAATGCATACTGTTGCCCTTGCAATTTTGCACATGAGAGGTTTGCTGAATTGATTCCATTCTCCTTTTTCTTTGTTTGCTTTCAAATCAAATAATAAACTAACACAATATCAACTTCGTTTCTGAGTCAAGGCAACAATATAGTAATAATACACCATACGATTATGTTTACAATTTTTGTTCATGCATCAAAAACAAGTCACAATGTTCTGTCAACAGCCTTCTTAGATATGCCAACTTGGGACCTTCTTCCTTGGTGGATTCCCAACGCTACCTCATTTCTATCCTCAGCCAAATCAGTTCAAAACCCTTTTATTTTCAATGAATAATTAAAAGAGATAAATTCTAACCGGCATTAAAACAGTTCCCCGTCAGATGAGTCTTTTCGATATCTAGGTGGGTGATCACTTATTCAACGGTATTACCTCGAGTCGGGCAACTTATACACAGATTCATGACAATTTGAACAACTTTACATGTCAGGACAAAGCAAACATGGACTTGTGTGTATTAATGATCACATTGCTCTCTAATCTTTGACCAAACTTAATTATACATTTGCCATTGTAGGCTTGTGCATGCAGAACTCTCTCTCTCTCTCTCTCTCTCTCTCTCTCTCTCTCTCACACACACACACACACACACATATTGCTGTATCTTAACTCTAAACAACTCTCGTCTCCTCTTCTACCCTTTTCACCTCAAAACCGAATTCATACGCCCACTCACAAGAACAACAACACTGCCCTAGACACCTTCTCTTATATACACTTTGGTTGTTGTTCTTTTAGATTTAAGTTTGTGGTTTTTTTTTTTTGTAGTTCTTCACTATTGTTCATATTGGAATTAGGGTGTCTTTAGTGCTTTCTTGTACATACTTCTATACCACCTCCCTGTGCACAGGCATTTTAGAGTTCATAGCAAATAAGCATTTGATAAAAATAGTTACCCGATCGATTCGTGTTTGCCTTTTTGGCTTATTTATTATTCACAGGAGAAGGTGGTTATAGCAAATAGGTTTGACACCCTTTTCACAGTTTGGGCGAGTTAATGCATGGCATCACCAAGAATTAACCAAACTAAATCTCCAGAAAGTGCAGAGAATCGCCGACTACTCATATATTTCGGTTCACTAATAGTTGCAGTTATGAGAAAGTTAGTTTTGGTTCATGATGTTTAAGAATTTAATAAAGCCTAGAGATTAGTTGATAAAGCCTAGAGATTAGCTTATTTGTGTAGAGCCAATAGTATCCACAAGGCACTGAAGCTTCTTTACTTCGTAAAGCCTAGAGATTAGTTTGTTTGTTTGTATTTGGTTCGCCAACAAAATTCGTGAAGATATCAAGTTTTAACGTTTCTTTTGGAGTTTGATTATAATTCTATAGAGATGGAATCTATTATGTAGTTGTCTCAATAACTGAAGTTAAGTACTTTTTGCCATGTGCTAACTATACTTCTGTCATCATTTGTTTGAATAATAGTACTTCGTTAGGATTGATTACTGCCATGGTTGTTTTCAAGCTTTGGGGTATTAGCTTCGTCATGCTTTTTCTTAAAATCTCATTTTGATGTTGTTTATTCCTGATGTTAAAGCTTGATACACATTTTAGATCCTAACCTACAATCTTTTTTACATCTCATCATGTTTTCTCCAAATCTTTATGGTTGGTTTCTGACGAGTTACTTTTTGAGTTCATCCCAAGGTTTGGGCCAAGGTGGACTAAAACCTCTTTCCTTGAATCATTGGTACGTTGGCGAACGTGTGAAGATCTCGTCCACTTATTTTTCTTGATTTCATGCAAAAGTGTGTCTACATTGAGTTTTAGTCCTACATAAATTGATTTATGATGTCTATGAGAAGTTGATGCTACACGTTTCCAATATTATCTTCCACATCTTTTTTTGAAATTGATGATCTACATACACTACACGCCTTTGAATGGATTGGTTTGGATGGTCTAAAAGAAGTATTATCTTTATTTTCCTTTTCCTTTTTTCCCCTTACATGCTTGTTCACAGTGAAGCATTGCTGTACTTAATACATACAGTCTGCAATTTTGTGAAATTGCTCTTGCTACAAGCTGCCTATAACTTCATTATAGTCCATGAAGGGTCCCTTTGGACAGAGAATGTTTAGAAGAAAATTTTAAGGCGTGGAATGTGAGACTTCTATTCCGGGGATGAGGAAATATACATGTTCCTTGTGTCATGCTATCATGACGACCTTCAACTCTCTAAAAAGGTTGAAATGAAAAATCTAATGCATGAACTTTTTTCTTTTTGCAGGTTTCTGAATGGACAATAAGCTTTTTTCTTGTGCTGCCAGACCTGTAGTAGATTGTCCTATTAAATATTAGAAGTTGTAAAATCAAGAGAAAAATATGTATCCAGGTAGTTGCCACAATAATACCGCCTTTGCTTTTTTTTATTTATTTTACTTTCATTTAATATACTACCTTGCTTCATGATCTTCAAATTCAAAACAAGAAAGAATTATGTTGTTTTTGATGTGAAATTTCAGTAGTTCCACATGAAATCTTTAGGAGTGACAGCTACTCCAATGACTAAATAAATGCTTGCTTATGTTTGCCAACTAACAATTTGTGAGGCCCCTAGGGGTTCTGATTTCTTGTTGTGGTCACTTTGGCATGAGTGCAATACCAACTCCATGCGATTTTTTCTTAGATCCAAATGAATGAAAAAGTAGATAAAGATATTTTTGGGTTAATGTTAAGGTTATTGCTGAAATTTTTATTTTCAGTTAGTCATGATTAACTCTGTAGATAGGAATTTTGTGTGAACTTTATCAATTTAAAGATATGCGTCAAATACCTCGAAATGAGCCTTATGCCTTTAACTACTTTCGTTTTGGGGGACCATAAAAGTCTATCATTAAGTCATGGCTGAAGTACATGGATGTTAAAGAATCTTTTAATGTTGTGAATTAGACCACAGATTAGGTTGGAAGAACATAATACAACTTAGAAATAAGAAGAGGGAGGGAGGGCCGGGCTTGCTGAATGGTCGCAATAGCTCTTTTTCAGTGTTTTGGTGTTGTGCATAGATATTGGTATGAGCTTGGTAGCAGTCTTGTAGATGTGTTTCAACAGAAATATTGTAAGAAGTGTACCCCTTGGTGTATATATAGGATCTTTTACACAATGATACACGAACTTTTTATTAGTCCCCAAATTTGAGACTACGGATTTAATTGCACTCATGAACTAACTCTCTTCATTTTTATTAGTCCCCACTACGAGGGAAAGAGGTTATAACAATTGCTTTTCAACCATTAGCAACGGTTCATTAGCTTCCCCTGTTCAAATTCAAAGATTAAATCAGAGCATTGGAAAGTTTATTTTCACTGTTCCAGAATCCTTCACTTTTATTTTAGTTTTTGACAAAAAAGTGCAAACTTTGGAGTCCACTGTTTAGGAAGAAAGTGCTCAGAAGACCTATATCAATAGAAGAAAGTGAGGCTAAATGGATTTTGTTGGCATTAGAAGCAACATACTATCCATAAAAAGAAGCTGGCCATCCAGACACCAACACCCCTGTATGTTGATGAAGGTACGAATTAAAGTCATTTTCTATATACTTGAAGTTGTGACCTTCAGCAAGATAAATATTCTGCATATGTGGGAGCCTGCCGTAGCACATCGTTATTGTTAAACTAGATTATTGCAAAGGATTGCACATGGTGAAGATTGTGAAAGAGAAGGATGTTGGACAGTAATGGACATCCTTTTATCTTGAATTTGGATACGGTCTTGGAAGATCTTTACAGGCTGATAGAAAAAATGGAGAAACATAATATTTCTTATTTTTATCTGCATGTAAAATTTCCTTCCTTTCACGATAACAGGATGCCTCTCATAGTGTTTACCACCGGATTATGTCTCTAGCTTCACACTATTTACTTTAACCGTGTGAAGGGTGACTCTTATTCAAGGAGTGAAGAGACTATGCTAAGGTATAATGCTTAATGGACCTAGGGCATGTAGAAAGTATGGGGGTTTGGTTGTAGAAAGTATTTTGATTACTGTTCAGTTAACTCCATACTATTTTCCTTAACCTATTGAAGGGTGATTGTTCACCTACGACTCAAGCCATTAAGCTTATGTATAATGCTTAATGGGCTCGGGACATGTGTTGGAGTGGCTTTTTTAGTTACTCTATCCCAGCTAAGATGATACATCCCATTTGCCTTTAGGTCTCCAGTGAACATTTGGAAAAATGACAAAGATTCAGAATATGGCATACAAATCGGCTCGAGTATCCAATTTTTAAAACGTACTAATTCATTACCTTAGATTATTTTCTCGTCCCAAGCAAGTAGAAGATTTGAAGGAGCTTAACAAACGTCAACTTTTGTTATGGGCATTTATGTCAATGTTAAAAAAATGCATCCCATGAACATGGGGCACTCTCGTTTTTATCCAATTTCTTATATCACACACTGATCTAGCGAGTCATGTTTAATCTAAAAAGTTAGTCTAAATATATCTTTTTTCCTTTTTCCATGATTCGTCTCTCCCCCTGGTCTAACGATTCTCTATATCAATATCAGTCCCATCGCCATTTTAGCAGCCACTTCCACTATGGCCGCCACCACCTACCTCTATACGCCACAATCCAACTGTACCATCATCTTTTGTCCCCACGGCTGCTGTTCTTACCTTGCCAATCAGCCATGTCATCTTTTCAGTTGAACCATCACCACTACCGTCACTCACCCATCACCATCTCATTGTACCTCTTTCATCACCAACATTGTTCAACTCGAAAAGAACGGTTCTATAAGCATCGGTTAGATCAATTGGTTTCATTTACTTTTCTCTGATATTTAATCTCTTTCTAGATTAAGAGGCATGGATTGTCTGCTTCATCTCTACTACATTCACCATGGATTGTGCTTTATAATAATGGGTGAGTTGTTGAATCAGTAGAGTAGTGATTGGGATCAATTTGAAGTTAAACCTTTAGATAATAAATTTGAAGAGACACAACGGAGGAGTCGCAATCAGATGGTGAGAATAGGGGTCGTTAAAGTGTTGGCCATGTAGGTCTAGGTGAGGTAGAAAAAAGTGGTGGGGCTTTGGTGGTGTATTGGTGGTAGTGGACCGGTGAGGATAATGCGATCGAGAATTTTATAGCAACTGATGTGGTTAATAGTTGTTGATGATTGAAGTGTTGCAGTGTGGTAATAATGATGGTGGTGCATTTGTGTCGCTTGAGGGATGTTGGTCAATGATCAGTGGTGCCATGGTGATTATAGAGAGTGAGAGGGGGATATTATGACAAAGATCGGGAGAATTGAAGGAAGCAGGAAAAGAAACACACTATTAATGGCTCATAGTAAATATGACTTGCATCATATTTAATAGACTAATGAGATTGTGACGATGGTGTCACATGTTTACAAGATGTATTTTTTTTAACTATAGACGGGATTGCTTCTAAGAAAACTAATGTTTCTTGAGCTTCGTCCACTTTTGGACTTGTTTGGACCGAGAAAATAGTTTAGGAGCCTTTTTGGAATTGATTCTACAAGGCAGAATTCAGCTTAAGTGTTAACCAGTTTTCAAAATCAGAACTAATCTTCTTTAAGTGGAACCAGTTTTCTATTTGGCAAAGCCGTTCTAAACTAGCTTAAAGTTACAAAAAATTGTTGGATAAAAAATGCTTAAATCTGTTCTACTAAGGCAAAATGATCATAAAGAATACTTAATAAATAACAGTTTAATATCCATTCAGTGAAGTAATCCTAACATAATTTTCATATGTAAAATAAATATAATACACGAATAAATTTCTAAAAAAGTTGTTTTCACCCACTTATAAAAGTTGATTACTTCTCATGTTAAAGGATAAGCACTCACAATCTCTTATTAGTGTTGCTAGTACGATAACTTTTCCAACTTAGTTAAAAGGTAGGAGATATCCTTTTGTGAGAAAAATGGAGACAGTATGGTAAATTAGAAGGTCTAACCTGATTATGAAAAAAGTGATTATTTTCAAGATTATCGATTAAATCAGTTTCTAACTTTTTGAGACAATTTAAATCTCTTAATTTCTTTTGTCAAAACCCACATACTTGATTTAATCTAGATTAATTTAAGATTGACATTCCAAAATTAATCCCAGACATTCACTGAGTTACTTATTTGGTACATTCTAAACATTGGGAGTTCGAACCGGGTTTCGTGTATATTTTAGTGTTCAATTTGAAAGTAGCTCTATTGTTAATAATAAAAGTCTCGTTGAACTTTTACGCTTCTATTTTTTAGGGCGCTTCATTTGATACTTTATTTGTGCTATTAGGTCCACATTATTTGTATCCTTTGGCCATTGTTAAACAACTGGCATAGCATTTTTGTTATGATAAAATTACACTAACTATTTGGAAGTTGAGACTTTTGTATCTTCAAGTGTTCATAGGTTATAATCACCGGAATGCAATGTTAATGAGACTTCTGCTATCCACCCTCTCCGTAGCCTCATTATGGACAAAAAAGGGGAACTTCTAGATCAATGGATATATCTAGAAGCGACTTGTATACATGACATGATTGAGTCCGTGTTACCTTCTGTAGGGTGAATTTTTTAAAGTATAAGTGGTGCGGACATAATTTAAGAAGTTGAAAGCGTTGACGTATGTGATAACACTAATCACAATTTATGTTTAGAGCTCATTGGATTGATATTGTTCAATAAAGAAAATTTGTCTATCTAAGTTTATAAACCGACAATTCCTCGCAAATGCTATAGAAAATATTCACGTGCAAAGCACGTGCAAAACTACTAGTATTAAAAAAATGATCCAATTACTATAGCTAGGTCCATTTGTTCTCTAAGCACATATATTTCAAATACTGTCGCTTCTTTTATCACGTTTTTGACCATGCCTTCTTACAGGAATACAAAACTATGCATGTGTTTTCTTTAAAGGAAAGAGAAAGAAAGGTATTACGAGTGACTTTAAAGGCCATCAAGATCACTGAAGTTGGTTAAAATTCATAGCCAATTTGGACAGTTGTGGTTTAATTGATTAGGGATGTGCAGGCCTGAGGCTTACCTAGTTACCTGGATGCCAATACCCACTCGAGGTTTGATGTTACAACCAGTAATTGGACGGTTCCCTTTCCTGATGCCATGTCAACCAACCTCACAAGAATTTCCTCATAAAACTCTAAGGTATGCAACCCCCTTCATGGTTACAGCAGGGGATCCATATCCTTCCTTTTCAGCTATTGCGCTCAAAATAAAAGTCATGTAGATGGAACAACTAGTTTTCTTAACCTTGTCAAAGGTACCTAAGAAAATCAGTCTATTCTATCTAAGCCCAAAATCACTTCGCTCTTAAAGTCCATGTTTGGTCATCTTTTTAAGAAAAATATAATAATCTCAGGTACCGTTTGAAATCACTTTCAATTTTGATTTTTTTAAAATAAAAATTAAAAGCAGTTTAATTTTTATTTTTTACAAAAATAAATGAGTGTTTGATTACAAAATTTTTATTTTGAATTTTTTCTTTGGTGTGGTTTGTGGTGGCGACGGTGGGGCGTGGCAGCCGCGGTCGGCCGGTGGCAGTCACTAGCGGTGGCTGATGGTCGCCGGTAGTGGCGATGGGCAGTGGCAGTGGGCGGTGGGAGGGTGGTGATGTTGATAGTCTCAAAATAAAAACTAAAACTGAAAATTTAAAACTTCTAAATGTGAGTTTTCAAAAAACAGCTCTGTTTTAAAAACTAGTATTCAAGATTGAAGAAAAAAAAACGAAAACTGTGTGCCTAACACGTTTTTTTTTCTCCAGTTTACAAAATTGGAGAAAAAATAGAAAACGAAAATATTACCAAAAAAGAATCTTAAGGAAATGGCTTATGTAACCCCCAAGTCCTTCATAACGATACAAGAATCATTACCATTCTTTGACGATAATGTTTAACTTTACCTTTAACATAAGTTATTCTTAAAAGACCAAAAAGAAATTTGCTTCCAATTTCTAACGATGAAGCCAAATAAGTTTTTTTTCGAATAAAAGCGTCTGGGCGTGTCCAAGCTATTATTGTGACACCTCAACTGTAGTACATTACCATAGCTGAGATGCCTGTCATAAGTACATCATAACTCTTGTTGCAGAATATAAAGCAACTATACATCAGTCATTAGTGGACGTCCCAAAGTGCGGCCTTATAAAATTTTCTTAAAGTATATAATGTACCGCACTGGAAGACTGCTGAGAGTCAACACAACTTAAATGTTTACAATAGAGTGCACGATGATTGTCGTAACATATCTCTCATCGAGTATCTCAGTGCAAATTTTAGTCATCCGCCAGATTATCTACCGGACGTGCCATTTGACGTTAATGCCCCCCACAAGCAGATGTTCAGTTGTCTTGTTCGTCTTCCTTATTCAGCTTCCAGGCAAGCAAGATTTCCTTTAGGTCTTCTAGATCAACTAAGCAACCACTTTACAACCTCCATGGATCAAAACGAAAGCAAATTGAAATCAAAAGATATGATTCATATATTAATTTGGGATTAGATATTAAAAATGAGTAATTGTGCAATAGAATACCCAACACCACCGCCACCGACCACCACCATCTAAAGTCGCCGCTGCCACCAACCACCGCAATTCATATCTTTGTTGCCCCAACTACAACCAATCAAAACTGTTACTGCCCATCCACCATTAAATTGCCATCACCCCGCCACCACGATCCAATCGTCAATGCCCCCAACCGCACCTGCCAAACAGCCGCTGCACCCAACCACCATCATCCAAACTGTCGCCGCCAGTTTCGCACTCAAGCCCATTACAGCCCACCCTATTTTCCATTTGACAACAGAGATAAGAACAATAAACAAAGAAAAAATAGAAGAAGAAGAAGCATTACCATTCAACTATGTGATTTGTTTTTCATCACATCTGAGATTAGTCTCCATGTAGGGAGAGAGCGCCTCGGGGAAAAGAGAGAGACGGCCTGGAAGAAAGAGGAGACAGAGGAAGGGGAGAGAGAAACGCATATGAGGAAGAGGGGACAGGGGTAAAAAAGTCCTATGTTTCGTCTGCCACATAATGTGGCGGACATGGTAAAGAAAGTGGAAAAAGTGAATCTTGACCGTCAACGTAAAGCATTTGAATGGTCAGATCACAGCTGACAACTTAATTAAGTTATCAGTGCTATCAACGGATCAACTCCATATATCTGTATCGCCGGTGTGCATGATGAGTAGTGAGGGTTTGGTGTGGGATTATGTTTGGATACGCGGTGGTTGCCAGTAGTGGCCGTCGGTGTGTATGCATGTGAGTAATTAGCGGAAGCAAGCCTTTCGTGTTGGTGGTGCGGCATCTGGTTGGTTAAGCATTGACCGGTAAGGAAGAAGAAGATCTAACGGTGTTTTGGTGTTTTGGGAATATCATAATAATTAAAGATGCTCTAACTTTTACTAACAGTTCCCTAATGGAATTAGATTTTATGTAATACAAGGACAAACCACAAGAGTCAAAGAGTAATAAAAATAATTAGTAAGCGCCATATGTAGGATGTAAATCTCAATAGTGTCATACGTAATGTATCCTAGAACTAATGAAAAGATTGGCGTGGCTTAAAGGCCTCCAGAAATGGACCTATAAATCACTCATTTATTTTGCGTGGATTTTTAAAGCTGACATACACCATTGTCGACCATCCTTGAAGTTCTTGGCAATTTTGTCATGTATCTGGACAAAAACGCAACCCTACTAAATCCAATCTTTTTGTGTCACGCAAGGTAGCCGTGGCAATGCTATGGCTTCGGTTTGTGCTGTAGTTTTCCTCTAACAAGTGACCTGGATCTTTTACCTTGGGGTCCCTTTAATTCATAGAAGATACTCCAAACAACATTTCGTACATGTCACTGAAAGTCAGACGCGCTGGATGGAAATCAATCTCCCTCCTGTAGTCCGGCACTTTACTATGGTCTAGTGTTTGTGGCACAAATTAACATGATTATTGGTACGTTGGAAAGATTTACAATTCTTCTTGTCTTGAGAGGGTACTCAGAAGAACTGAACTGTAGCTATTATCTAAAACTACGAAACAAAAATCGAGTAAGAAACTTTGGTACTCTAGACTAGAAAAGATGTTACATCTGTGTTGCTTGTAGAGATGTCAAAATGGGCCGACCTTGGGCTGGCCCAGCCCAAGCCGCCCATCGGGCCTCCAGCAAATCGGGCCGGCCGGGCCAAGGGGGCTGCCGACCGAGCAGGGCCGGGCCTAGTTCTTGGGATATCTGGGCCCGGTCCAAGCCCAGGCCCTAGGCCCAACTTTAGGGCCGGGCCCAATTTTCTTTTATTTGTTTTTGGCATTTTCTTGTTATTCAAGGTAATGATTTTTTTAATGGTAATTTGCTGTTAGGGACGCTTTATTAAAGCGTCCCTAACAGCAATCAATGCTTTACTACAAATCTATAGCGACAAGAGTTAAAAAGATTGATGTATAAGAATATGTTTTACGGTATATGGTAAGACTAATTCAATATACTAAATCAACAAGTTTGGCTTCAAAAAGGTTCTCAATAATGATAAATTCTCAAAGGGACATGAAGTAACAAATATCATCATCATAAAGATAAAAGCCAAATTGTCAAGAAAAACTTCATCCCAAAAGATGGGGGTGGGCACGCGACAATGCTACCCCTTCCCTTCGCCACTGGCTTCAGGTTCATTGTGTGAGGCTATGCAATGCACATCCGTTGATGGAGCTTAAAAGTCGAGGACAAAGCTACTCTTCTTGGTAAAACTTATACTTAAAAAGGAAATACTTTTTGAATCTTCTTTATGCAATCTCTCTTTTAAACCAAATTTTGGGCAATCCGAACACTAGAACTGGAATTAAGTTCGATTATCTGAAACCCATGGTTGAGCACAGAACAATATCTATGCTGAAATAGAGCAGATTCCAAGTTCCAGCCCACTCGAATTATAACATAAATTGACAAAATACAGCAAATGTGGGGTACACAATGCATTGGGGTCAGCAATGTCAATACATAAATATGTTAAAAATTTACTCGATCCCATGACCATTATATTTATAAAGAAAAAAAAATCAAAGACTTTAAAATGTGTTATTATTCTTCGCATTTCTTCAGTACTGTTTAGGAGAAAAGGGGAATAAATCCGTTGGAGGGAAAGAGGGAGGGGAAAAGTGAAATTTCAAAAGTAAAGAGGGGGGCTGAACCGGGCCAGACCCGGGCCAAAACCGGGCCGGGCCTGGCCCGAGCTTTTTTTTGGGAAATGTAGGCCTGGCCTAGACCCTAGGCCCTAAAAGGCCGGGCCAGCCCGGACCAGAAAGGGGCCGGGTCGGGCCAGCCCGCGGGCCGCCCGGCCCATTTGACAACTCTACCTGCTTGAAAGAATAAGACTTGCACGTAAATTTTTAAGCGTAAGCTTTGCAGTTCCCGGAATTAACACCCATCTATATGCTCAAGTGCTCATCCCTAGGAAAACTCTGAACGGTATCCGACCATCTTCCTGGTGAGTGATCGCTGCTATTGGAAGAAACTTGGGCTTCTGCTCTTGCCTCCCTGATCATCCTCAAGACTTCCCTCATTGCCAGCCGGTTCTCTGGTGAAAGTGAGACACAAGCCATTGCAATGTTCAAAAGCGCACCAAGTTTCTCCTCTGATGCGTCGTTACTCGAAGCAGGCTCATCACCAGACTCAATCTCTTCCTCCCGAACTGAGCGCACCCATTTGGGGATGTCCGAACCATGTTCCTGAACGAGGTCTTGAAAAGGGGTCTTGCCAGTCAGGAGCTCCAATAGAAGAACGCCAAAGCTGTAGACATCAGCTTCTTGTGTGAGTGGCTTGCGCGTATCACGACATTCGGGTGCTTGGTAAAAGAGGGAAGAAGCACTAGATTCTTCGGCAAAGTCCGGGTTCCTGAATGAGGTGATGCCATAGTCCGTGAGGCAAGACTCGAAATCAGACCCTAAAAGTACGTTAGAAGATTTCAAATTCCCATGTGTTAGGCCATGGTTCTGGTGGATATAAAGCAGTCCACTAGCCAAGTCTTCTGCTATTTTGAGGCAGGATGTCCAGTGAAGAGGCTTCCCACCTGCTGACGTTCTTGACCCTGCAAATGCAATGATAACTATGTGAAGCAACAGCTGGTACAGTTGGTCCTCCCGCTCAATCTGACAATTACCTTCTGTTTAATTCAGCATTTTCTCTCTCATGAGTCTGCCATCAGTTTATGAGTTAAGGATGAAGTAGTCCAAAATCATTTAATTCATTGACTACTATGCATTTCAGTAAGAAACACACCTCGGCGCTTAGTTTACACTATTTACTCCCAGAAGTTCCTTTTTCTTGCCAAACAAGATGTAATGTATCGTTGTGATTTACTGAACTGATGTAAAGACACAATGCTCAACGATCAATTTCATACTGGGGAAAAGCTAAATAAAGACAAGTAAATAAGAGAGAACTTAAGAAACTTGGTCGAGAAAAACTGGCCAATTTATGTTTTGTGGCATTCCAGAACCGCCATTAAAATACTTTTGATTAGCACAAAGATGTCGATGAGGTTTAGTCGGGAAGAACTGGCCAATTTAGAAGTGTTGGTGATATAGAATGCGTCAAAAAGTTCCACATTTCAAACTGTTACAATCTAGCTGAGAACATTTTATGGGTGGCTACTATACCATCACAACATGCAAAAGAGTAAAAAGCTCCACACTTCAAGATGTTATGATATAGCTGAGGACGTAGTTGTTTTTAGCGTCGACGGATGGCTACTATACATCAGAACTTTCCTATTTTCTAATACGATCTTGCACAGCTTATGATGCTTATAACTCATCTTCAAACCATATAGTATAATCTGTTCATTTTCCAAGGATAATTTGGACACCACCAAGTAAGAAACATAAACTTCTAAGACATTGATTAGACTTCCAAGGCCGCAAATGTTCAATAAAAGTTTAAAGACCTTTATTAGTATCATATTGTCATTTTCTGTACTTATTGAAAGAGATATCACCTTAAATTTGAGTTAAAGCTACAAGCAACAGGGTACTTGTATTTTAGCGGCCAGATTTGGACACATGTCCACTCGACTTAGTATGGCTCGCTAAACGTTTTTGACGAGCTTCCTCGAGAGGCTTCTTAAACTTGACCCGGTGTACCAAATAGTATAACCCCTATTTCTTACACTACATGTAAGGCTTTTGCATTTTCAAAACTAGGGTCCTCCTGCCTAATATTTCTTCACAGTTTTAAAAACTTAGGGACTGCTCCATAGTAGCTCACTCCCAAGTCCTATGAAATGAAGACAGGGAATTTAGGTCTCTTAATATCGAGCTACTCATTAACTTGAGGATTTTTTCCCCCCAAACGAATACTGAATACTAATCGTTGTTTATAGATGCTTTTCTGTCTTGGGTTCTTGACTCATAATAAACAATCTCACGAATTGATATATCACTTGGTAATGAAAAACAAACCACTGCGGTTGCATACTTTTGTAGAATCATTCCAACAGTATTACATTAGGAATATTAAAGCTCAGGGCCCACATGTTCCATGCTTACCTCAAGCACATGTATGCACATGTACTTAACTTAAGTTGCCAGTGCGATTTAGCCTTTCATCAATCATGGATTTATGGACTAGACCGAAGTTCTATTTAAGTTTTCTCGTCGTCTCTCCATAATGTCGCTGACGGGGATCTTGACCAAAAAGCCCCGGAAGGATTTAATGAGTTGGAGAGTTTCCTACACAAATAGGAGCCAGAGGCAGTGTGGTAAGCTTCACCTTTTGCTAGATATGATCCGTCCTTGCTGACAATGCGGACGGCTAGATACAGCTGGCTATTTAAGCGATGTTGCCAGGGTGGCTATTGATCAGCTCCCTGTATATGTGTATACAAACAACTATACGCGCGTGCACGTGTGTGTATATATATATATATATATATATATATATATATATATATATATATATATATATATATATATGTATACAAACAACTACACATGTGTGTAAGTGTGCGCTCGCACAGATATATACATATGTAAGTGCGCGTGCACACACACATATATATAGACACACACATACCTATGTGCGCGTACATATATATGCACGAGGTGCACGCACACACACACACACACATACACATATGTGTATAGATGTGTGTGTATATACACACACACATCTACCTGTCGACACTTTTGACGGAATGTCGGAAGTACCACTTTATTTAATGCCAATAAAAAAGAGAATATCGTTGTCTGCCCAATCATGGGACGGACAGTAGTGGATGTGTGTTTTGTGTCGTTTTTTTTTTTTTCAGTTTCGTTCAATTTCAGTTTTCAATTATCGTTTGTGTATGTGTGTTTTGCGTTTCTTTTTTTTTGTTTTGTTAATGATGGACAAAAGAAAGCAATTGAAAGTTCAAAGAGGTGTTCAGACCCAACACCATGGACAAAATAATCTAGGAAACTACAAAGAAATCAAATTAAACCCAACGCCACCACTGTTGCCGCTACCGCAGCTTCAACCTACCACCACCATTAAAATCCGCTTCAAATTAGAAAAATTCTAATGCTTTCAATTCATCCAACCTCAATGGAGGTTCCCCCCCCCCCCCCCCATCATTAGGTTCTTTCCATCTATGGCCAATTTTGGTTGTCGCAACAAGAATTATTGCCAACGGATTTCCATCATAGAGCACTACCACGGCCATCACATACCAACCACCCCCGTCACAATGATAAACCACCAACTTTATGCACCGTCACCATCATAGACCACCTTCCACTGCCATTACTTGTACCCCATATCTCCACTCGCCCCAGTAACCCCTCGTTTGCCTGTAGTGGGAGACTAACGTGGCCCACATGGTCATTTTCAAATTGTAATCATTAAGCATGTTGCAGCTAAAAACTGGATCGGGAACCACACCAGAAATCAGGCCTGCAAAAGAGAACACGGAGTGACCGCCGGGTGGGGTTCCGGCGGGGGAACGCTCCGATGCTTAAGCCAGAGATGGCTAACAATGTAGAACTCTGAGAAGTAATAAAGACACAATGTATATGTGTGTGAACTTGTCTTTACCTGAGGGGTTTGACCCCTTTATATAGTGGTAGAAGGAGGAGTCTTAGTAGGACTTGGCTTTGCTTTACTCCAATCAGAATCTAATTAGGATCCTAGAGGATCTCACGTCAATCTGAACTGATAGAGTCAGAGCTTCTTTAAGATTCTACCCACTGATTGATACGGTGAATGCCATATCAGTAATGAGCCAGTATGGGTTACGTGTCATAACTGCCACATGTCCGTCCGTAGATTGAAGGGATATTTTTAGCTATATCATATGCCCCCAGCTTTTGCCAGCATTAATGAAGCGGGAGGAAGCACACCTTTTTCACTGGTGGTAGCGAAATATGCCAAAAATAGATTTGAATCTATATGTCTGACATTTCAAATATCCAACGAGTGCTCAGCTTGGACAAGATTCTGTTCGGACATAGTTCTGCTCGGACGAGGTTCTGTTCAGGACAGAATTCTGCTCGGACGAGATTCTGTTCGGACTAAATTCTGCTCTGCCTTTCTCACTCTGCTCGGGCAGAGTGTTCGGACGAAATTCTGTTCGGACAGAATTCTGCTCGGCCGTTGTCACTCTGCTCGGGCAGAGTGTTCGGATGGGATTCTGTTCGGACAGAATTCTGTTCGGCTGTTGTCACTCTGCTCGGGTAGAGTGTTCGGACGAAATTTTGTTCAGCAAGAATTCTGCTCGGCCGTGGTCACTCTGCTCGGGCAGAGTGTTCGGACGGGATTCTGCTCGGGCAGATTCTGCTCGGCCGTTGCCACTCTGCTCGGGCAGAGTGTTCGGACGAGATTCTGCTCAGGCAGAATTCTGCTCGGCCGTTGCCACTCTGCTCGGGCAGAATTCTGCTCGATCGCTGCCACTCTGCTCAGGTAGAGTGTTTGGACGGGATTCTGCTCGGGCAAAATTCTATTCGGCCATTGCCACTCTGCTCGGGCAGAGTGTTCGGACGGGATTCTGCTTGGGCAGAATTCTGTTCGGCCATTGCCACTCTGCTCGGGCAGACTTCTGTTCTGCCAAAGTCTTGGTTCCCTCCACATCATTGAGTGGGAATTAAAAATTTTCAAGTTTCTCTACTCTTCAGCTTGTGACACGTGTGGGGTAGATGAACCGTTGCGTTTCCCCAGAAACGGTTACTTGGGGTTTCTCTATAAAGAGAGAACTTTCACTTCTTTTTCCTTCACTCGAAATTTTTTGGAAGCACACTACTCTTCAAGTAAGTCTTTTTCCTCTCTTCTTTCTGTTCAGCACTTCAAGTTTTTCAAAGTTTCCTAGTTTGGGTAGAAAACATGTCCGAAACTTCAACGTCTGTTTCCTCGTTCGAAGAGAGTAGTTCATCTTCGAGTTCGGAACGAGTTCCAACTTCAGGAAGTGAAGTTGGAACTTCCAATCCACAACTAACATTACCTTCAACTTCCCATCCATTCCAACCTTCAACATCTCAACCATTACCACCTTTATCTTCTCAACCTTCGCATTCTTTGTCTAGAAAAAAGGCCTTAGGAGATGTAAAGGATCAAGCTGACGATAAGGTTAATCCCAAACCTTGGTATACTGCTGACGAGAAGTCAGGCAAGATGTCTACCGAAGATCTGCAGAATTTAATTCGGGAATATCCTCTTCCTGAAGGTTGGTATGCTGTCTCCTTGGTTTGCAAGAACCAGATAACTACGGCACAAAGTTTGAAACGGGTGTCTACGAAGAGCAGGTAAAGTCTGGGTATAGGCTTCCTCTTTACCCTTTTGCTCTTCATTTCTTCGAGCATTATCGCATGGCTCCTAGGCAGCTCGTTCCAAATGGTTGGAGGAAGCTTGCCGGCCTTATATATTTGGTCCAGACTTCGGGCTACAAACCAGATGCAACAGATTTTATGAGTGTTCTTTGAAATCTGTTTCGTCAAAGGAGTCACCAACTAGAGTTGTCAAATGGGCCGGCGCGCGCCCCGCCCAGCTGGCCCGGCCCCTTTGATGAACAGTGCCGGCCCAGCCTTTAGGGCCTAGGGCCTGGGCCAGGCCTATATTTTCCAGAAAAAAGCCCGGGCCAGGCCCGGCCCGATTTTGGCCAGGGTTTGGCCCGACCCGGGTCAGGCCCGAGTTTGGCCCAGCCCGGGTCTGACCCGGTTCAGGCCCCCCTCTTTACTTTTGAAATTTCACTTTTCCCCCTTTCTCCCCAATGGATTTATTCCCCTTTTCCCCCATAAACAATACTGAAGATTTAAGTAATGCGAAGAATAATAACACATCTTAAAGTCTTTGATTTTTTTTCTTTATAAATATAGTGGTCATGGGATCGCGTAAATTTCCAACATCTTTATGTATTGAAATTGCTGACCCCAATGCATCATGTACCCTACATTTGCTGTATTTTGTCAATTTATGTTACAATTTGAGTGTGCTGGAACTTGGAATCTGTTAGGGACGCTTTAATAAAGCGTCCCTAACAGCAAATTATCATAATTAAAAAAAACCCTTACCTTGAATAACAAGAAAATGCCAAAAAAAAAAAAAAAATTGGGCCCGGGCCGGCCTAAGCCCGACCCTAAATGTTGGGCCTAGGGCTTGGGCTTGGACCGGGCCCAGATATCCTCAGAACCAGGCCCGGCCTGGCCCGGTTGGCAGCCCTCTTGGCCCGGCCCCGACCCGATTTGTTGGAGGCCCTATGGGCTTGGGCGGGGCCGGCCCAAGCCCGACCCATTTGACATCTCTATCACCAATTGCCCGGGATGGTATTACATTCATAGTAGGCAACGACTTCTGAAGGGAGGCCCGAAGTCCAATAAAGGTTGGCATTCTAGATACTTCTTCGTTGGCCGCCTGGATAAGGGGGAGCTTCCGTTTGATAGAGACTGGAATCCTTTCTATAAGGATTTTGAAAATCCTGGCAAGCCTACTCTTAACAACCAGACTAAGCATATACTTAGCCATATTAAGCTTCGAGGTGGTCTTTGCATAAATGAGCCTCTTTCGGAGGAGCAATTGGAGTGGGCGAAGATCATTCTTCCAAGGCCCATTCCAGCTGGTCTTCTGATTCCTTCTCCTCCTCGTGCTATTCCTAGCGTGACATCTGCCGAGACCGTTCCTCTAGGTGTGCTTTATAGAAGTTATTGATTTCAATTTGGTTTCTATGTTTATTCCTGTACTGATTTCTTTCTTCATTGCAGAAATGGCTAGCGGAAGTGGAAAATCGCCACAAGGAGGCTTTCTCGGTGTTCTTCAGAAAGCTAAGGGGAAGCGCAAGGAGAAACAAGCAAGTGCAGAGTTGCCTCCTGTTCCTAAGAGGACTAGAGTCACTCCTCCAGAACGTTCTCCATGTATCTTGGAGCAAGTGTCCATTGATGACGATCCTATCTTTCGACCGAGGTGGACACTTAGGCGCGATGACCTTGGGATGCCGGATAGCCAGGTCTCGGAGCAGCATCTTCTTCATGGGATTCTTCCTCGAGACAAGGAGGTCTTCCAGACTCAGACACACGAGACCTTTGCCTGCTCCTTTGCCCAGGCCATCTATACGGTAACGTCTTTTGTCTCAACTAGGTTTCTATTTTGTTTTCAACTTTCATTTAGCTGATGGTTCCAATCTTCATTCCAGATGTTTGCTAGCGGATCTGAGATGCTTTCTCGCTTTGAGATGGCAAGGCAAGTGACAGCTGAGGAGGCTCAACAGAAGAGGGAAGCTGTTAAGGAGGCACAAGAAGCTTCTCATCGTGCTGAAGAGCTAAGCAAGCAAGAGGCAGATCATCTTGCTCAGATTGCGACTCTGGAGAAGAGGCTAGAGCGAGTCAAGAGGAAGGCAGCAGAAGAGGTGACCAAGGCATCCGCAACTTCTTGGATAAAAACGCTGGGGATGAGTGGCTGAAGAAGCAGACCGACGTTGGCCTTGAGATTTATGAGCTTGGCTTCGCGAAGGCCAAGGAGATGTTTGCCGAGCACTTTCCTGACATCCCTTTGGGTGACTTTGTTCTACCTGCGATAGTGTCTCTATCTGGAGAGACTGTTATGCCTTCAGAGGCAGGGGATGCCGCAGCTTCTCATCTTCCGGGGGAAAGTCCTTCTGGTGATGCCCCCGAGTCTTAGATTTTAGCCTTTGTATCTAGGCTTTTTGCTTTATACAAACATAGAATTTTGATGCCCGTTCAAGGGCTTATTGTAAAACTCTTTATCTTTTATTTCATGCTGTTATGCTTTACTATGTATTTTTTATGGTTTGTCTTTACCATTCACACAGTATTATTGATTTTACTTTGGCTCAAACCTCTTATTCGTCATTTAAAGAGTTGGCAAAGAAGTCGAGCACCCTCGCTCGGCCTAAATTTCGAAGAAGCAAAAGCTTTTGTGGAGTGACGGTGCCCCCATTAACTTTTGTTTCTTCATGGATTTAGATCTGTAGCTAATCCGTTTGCCTACTCTTGTATTTTTATAAAACCAGGAGTGTTCGGCCATCATTCTGTTTAGACAAAATGTTTTGCATAAGTTGGTCACTCTGTTCGGGCAGAGTGTTCGGCCATCACTCTGTTCGGACAGAATGTTTTGGCGAAGTTGATCACTCTGTTCGGGAGAGTGTTCGGCCATCACTCTGTTCGGACAGAACGTTTTGGCTAAGTTGATCACTCTGTTCGGGCAGAGTGTTCGGCCATCACTCTATTCGGACAGAACGTTTTGGCTAAGTTGATCACTCTGTTCGGGCAGAGTGTTAGGCCATCACTCTGTTCGGACAGAACGTTTTGGCTAAGTTGATCACTCTGTTCGGGCAAAGTGTTCGGCCATCACTCTGTTCGGACAGAACGTTTTGGCTAACTTGATCACTCTGTTCGGGCAGAGTGTTCGGCCATCACTCTGTTCGGACAGAACGTTTTGGCTAAGTTGATCACTGGTTCGGACAGAGTGTTCGGCCATCACTCTGTTCGGACAGAACGTTTTGGCTAAGTTGATCATTCTGTTCGGGCAGAGTGTTCGGCCATCACTCTGTTCGGACAGAATGTTTTGGCTAAGCTTATCACTCTGTTCGGGGGGAGTGTTCAGCCATCACTCTGTTCGGACAGAACATTTTGGCTAGGCTTATCACTCTGTTCGGGCAGAGTGTTCGGCCATCACTCTGTTCGGACAGAGTGTTTTGGCTAAGCTTACATTACAACAATACTGAGAAAAATAACTTTATTGCTCGAGTAAAAGATAAAGTCTACATTGGATTGCTTGACAACCCATTTATTCGAAAAAATCTGCTAAAGGTCTGTGCTCCTTATCCCCCAAAAAAGGAAGTGTTTTGGCTCTGGCCAAGACACTACTGGTAATATCTGCACAAATTCTCAGTATTCCAAGTACGGGGGATTGGTTTTCCGAAAAGTGTTCCCAGTGTCTAGGCTCCCGGTTTGAGCACCTTTATAACACGATAAGGTCCTTCCCAGCTTGGAGATAACTTTCCCGTCGCTGCCTTTGGATAGGAGACTCCTAACTTGCGCAGGACCAAATCTTCTTAGGTTCACCAGCTCGAGCTTGGTGTCTTCCTTAAGATTTGAACCAATCGGAACCCTTTTGTTTTCTTCTTCAGGATGTGCTTCGATGCTTATAAGATTTTCAACTGGTTCTCCCCTTTGCATTTTTATATCTTACCGGAGGTTTTTGATAATGAGTGCTTCCTTGTTCTTTGATCGGCATGAAGTCACGTAGCACTGACGAGCTGTAGTCTGGTCTCCTTTCGCCTCTCCAATCCCGTGTTCCGTGGGGAACTTCATCTTGAGGTGATAAGTTGATACTACAGCTTGTAACTGATTGAGTGTTGGTCGCCCCAATATGGCGTTGTATGCTGAGGGGACCTTTACCGCCACAAAATCAAGCATGAAGTTGGCTTGTGCCGGATGTGTGCCAATCGCAACTGGGAGTGCGATAATACCTTCGGCTGCAACTGGATGATTGGAGAATCCATACAACGGTGTATCCATCTTTCGTAGACGGTCCGTTGGAATGTTCATCTTCTTGAATGCATCGTAAAATAAGATTTCTGCAGAACTTCCGTTATCAATCAAGACACGCTTTACATCAAAGTTCCCAGCTCTAACTGTGACCACTAATGGATCATCATGAGGAGTTTGTATATCCTTTGAATCTTTATCGGTGAAAGTGATCGCTGCTACGGGTATCGTCTTCGATTTCTTATTCAAGGGCTAACTCGTTATGTATACTTCTCTAGCTTATGCTTTTCGAGCCCATCCTAATGAACCTCCTGCGGCTAATCCCCCAGATATAGTGTTGATTGTACCCGCATTTTCTTCCCGATCTTCTCTTTCTTTCATGGCCGGAGGTGTCTGTTGTCTTCCTTTTCGAGGAGCTACAAACTTTCTCAACTGGCCACGCTTGATAAGGGCCTCAATTGCTCGTTTAAGCGACCCACAATCGTCAGTTGTGTGGCCATGATCGTTGTGAAAGTAACACCATAAATCTTTGTTCTGTTTATTTGGTCAAGATTTCGGTTTGTCCGGCCATTGGAGAGCCTTGTTGTCTTTGATCTCGTGAAGAATCTGTAATGGTTTTGCATTGAGAGGTGTCAAATTTTCCCAAGCAAACGGCTCTTCCGGACGCCGCGAGGGCTGGAGCCCCCTGTGATAGTGACGGCGATGGCTTCAAGGTTGTGAGCGCATCTCGTAAGCATACAACATGATTATGGCGCATGGGCACGGTGCCTACAGCACGAGACATTGATTATGGCGCATGGGCGCAGCGACGACTATCGCGAGACCATACCTGGTGCCGGGGGCACATGTCATGGAAGTGGCGCACGGGCGCTGCGACGACTATCGCGAGACCATACCTGGTGTCGGGGCACATGTCATGGAAGTGGCGCACGGGCGCTACGACGACTGTCGCGAGACCATACCTGGTGCCGAGGTTGTCATAAAAGTGGCGCACGGGCCTGGTGAAGTGAGTGGGCCAAGGGCACCGTAGAGTGACAAGAGCCCGGGGGCACGGCTGTATCAGCGGCACGGCGCAAGGGCGCAGCGGAATGAGTGGGCGATGAGGGTCGTGGAGTGATGTCCGGCGACGAGGGTCGCGGAGTGATGTCCGGGCGACGGGGGTCGCGGAATGACGTCCGGGCGACGGGGGGTCGCTAGGTGATCTCGAGGACGCGGGCGACAAAGGTTGATAAGACAGCGTGCGGGCGACGGTCATTGCGACAACGATATACTGGCGACAAAAGGGCACCATGCCATCGTAGTGATGAGTGAGCGTTAGGGACCGTTGTGCGCAAATGAGAAGCAAAAAAAAGAGCGTCGATGACTTCCCGGGACCAGGGTGACCGACCCCCTTCAGGGAGGTGGCCGACCCCTCCTTAAAGGAGGTGGCCGACCCCCCCCCCCCCCTTCAGAGGGTGTGGCCGACCCCCTTTTTTCAGGGAGGTGGCCAACCCCCTCTTTAATGAGGTGGCCGACCCCCCCCCCTTCAGAGGGTGTGGCCTACCCCCCTTTAAGGAGGGTGGCCGACCCCCTTTTAAGGGAGGTGGCCGACCCACTTAGGGGAAGGCATGTCGCGGTTCTTGTAGATTTTCCAAGTGTTGGTATCGTCGATGTCGTCGCATTGGCGATAAAATAAGTTTAATAGCCCAGAAAGTCAACGAAAACAATGCACGTAACTTGCGCGTGCGTGTATGTTTTGACCGGTTTGACAGCGTTGAAAAATTGACCGTTGACTGGGTGACATGTCGACAGTGGTGAAAAGTTGACCATTGCAAAGTGACAACAATTACGCTCATCAACTATATTTACACAATCAATATTACCTGCAACACATCTATTCGTACGTACCCACCCGCCGCATACAGACACAACATGCGCACATAAACGCAATTCAAGCGGTTCCCGCTGAACCATTTCGATCAAAATTCTCTTTTTTGATTGCATCGTTCAAATCACTTACGATTCGTTTTCTCTTTTAATTATTTAGTTTAATGGCACATCAAGCTGTTCTTTGCCTGCTTTGGGATGAACTTTGTTTCCCGATTCTTGAAACGCAGTTCGAGACTAATAACATGCACTTTAATCAAAATACCAGTCACATATGATTGCATGACGTATTAACAGCGATCTCGACAGACTGAAATCACAAATCTGAAGAAATTCGGCGATGGAGATGGCTAGTTTTATTTATTTTCTGTTTTTTTTGGTTAATCTTTTGTTAGGTCACCATGAATTTTTGGCATCTAGGCCCAGGTTAGCACCTCCCCTGACCTAGGCATAGCCCTTTCGAAAAGGCATATGACACTAGGCCAACTCTAACACCCGCTTTGTCTATATTATATATAACAATAAAGTAGCAGTAACTAAGGGCCATTCGACACATTTTTATTTTTTTTTTGCTCTTTTTTTTTCTGTTTTCAAAATTGAAAAAAATAAGAGTGTTTGGTAACACTTTTTTTTCAATTTAAAAAGTGGCTTTTTAAATTGTAGAGTAAAACTAAAAAGAGGAAAAAGCTCTTTTTGTTTTGGGCTAATTACAGCCATATCCCTGAGGTTTGGGGGTAATTACACGCGAGGACATAAAGTTTCAAAATGTAACACTTATGTCCATTGACAAACGGAATACAAAAATACTTAACGGTTTTGACAAAAAGACTTAATTGCCCCTGAAATACCATTCATTCCTCTCTGAAAATATCTATGTTCTTTTTATCTTTTCTCTCTCTCTCTCTCTCTCTCTCTCTCTCTACCTCTCCCCCCTCAACAGATCTGATACCACGGTTTTTATCTTTTCTCTCTCTCTCTCTCTCTCTCTCTACCTCTCTCTCTCTCTCTCTCTCTCTCTCTCTCTCTACCTCTACCTCTTCACCACGGGTGCGGCGCCGCTGCGAGCTTCCTTTTCCCGGGCCTCCTGCGGGACTAAGGACCGGAGGTGTTCGACGTTGACGACGGGGCAGTGGAAGTAGCCCATGCTGACCTTGCCGAAGTAGCCCGGATGGTTCTTGTCGAAGAGGATGCGGTGATGGTGCATACCACCGATCGGCGGGGATTGTGGCGAGGCAGCAGCCAGTGGTGGCGGCGAGATCGGCGGGATTGTGGGTTTGTGGGTTTGTGAAGGGATTGCCGGGATCGGCGAGATTGTGGGTTTGCGAAGGGATTGCCGGGATCGGCAGGATCGTGGGTTTCCGAACTAGGGTTTTAGAGAGAGAGAGAGCTGTCGGCTGTGTGGGTTTGCGAAGGGATTGCCGGCAGCGTGGTGCGGGGAGGGGCTTACCGGCATGGTGGGGTGCTACGGGGAGAGGCTGCCGACATGGTGGGTGGTGCGGGGAGAGGCTGCTGGCGTGGTGGGGTGGGGTGGTGTGGATAGGGGCTACCGACGGCGAGGGGCCGGGGAAGGAGGGACTGCCGACGGCGGGGGCGGGGGAGGGAGGCGACGGCCGGCGGGGACTTCAGATTCACCGGCAATAAGAGAGAACATAAAACCCTAATTTGCAAATTAGGGTTTCAAGAAAACCCTAATTTACAAATTAGGGTTTCAAAAATAGAAAAAATAGAAATTTAATTTGCAGATTTAGAAAAATTAAGGTTGTGAACCCTAATTTGCAAATTAAGAACATTTTGAAACCCTAATTTGTAGATTGAGATAACTTAGGGTTTTGAAACCCTATTTTGCAGATTGAGATTGAAATAAATTAGGGTTTTGAAACCGATTGAGAAATTGATGAAAAAGACAGCAGAGATTGGGAAGAAACCAACACCCTAATCTTTAAATTAAAGTTTAAAATTTTATTCAGTATATACAGTACAAGGGTAATATTGTCATTTTAAAAATACGTATTGATGACATCATAAAAAAAGTACACTTTTTGGACGGAACCCTGACGGATGGACACGGGTGATACATTTTAAAAGTGTTTGGTCACGGAATGTTACATTTTGAAACTTTGTGTCCTTGACTGTAATTACCCCCTAACCTCAGGGACATAGCTGTAATTAGCCCTTTTGTTTTTACTTAAATTTTTTTTTGAGACGTCCACCACAACTCAGCCACCGCCCACCGCCGGCGGCAGCCACCTCCGGCCGCCGGCAACCACCACCGGGCGGCAGCCACCTCCGGCAGCCACTGCCACCCGACAGCCACCTTCGGTTGCCGGCAACCACCACCGGTGGCCACCGCCGGCAGCCACCTCCGGCTGCCACCGCTGCCAGACAGCCACCTCCGACCGCCTGCAGCCACCGCCGCTCGACAGTCACCTCCTGCCGCCGGCAACCACCACGGGGCAGCAGCCACCTCCGGCCACAACCATCGGCAGCCACCACCTCCAGCCAACAGCAGCCACCTCCGGCCACCACTGCCGGCGACAACCGCCGACTGCTTGCCGGTTACACCGCCGGCCACCACCACCGTCGACTACCGCTACGCCCCACCACAGCCACCGCCACCGCAAACCATCACAAAAAAAATCAAAATAAAAAGGGTTACCAAACACAAAAAAAAAATAATAATAAAAAAAAAGGTTATCAAACACCCACTTATTTTTGTAAAAAAAAAAATTAAACTGCTCTTTAAAAACTGAAAACAAAAAAAAAAAGTTATGTCAAACAGACCCTAAGTAATTACTTACGATATTGATTAAAAAGGATGCAAGTTATAGCTAAAGAGGTAAATACCAAACTGTATGTGGAAGAGAACTTAAGTGCATCCACGCACTTTTAGCAAATCTAAATTCTAGTATTCGAGTAACATGCAGAAGAATTAATGTTCCTTCTTAGACAAGTGAAAAACCTGAGTTATTGAATTTGAAAAAGCAAGTTGCTAATATAGGATGACATGTTTTACAAACTTGATGCTTTATATTATTCCTTTTGATGCTATAGAAAAAAATAGCATACTTCCTAGACTCTAGGCCCTTCTTCATTTAGCGGCGCGCCTTTGCTTGCACCTACTCTTTTAGAAACAAAAAAAAAATATATTTAACAATGTTATCGTACTTAACACTTGGACGTGGAGAGACAAGTTTATGAGAAACATATCAAGATGCACCACACGGATGCACAAATAAACGCGTGAAAGTTGCACTATTGTAGATGGACCAAGTGCAAGCAGAATCAAGTGATCCCACGACCTTACGGAACGAGAACTCTGATACCACGTTAAGTTACTTTCTATTTAAAATGTTAAGATCTTAGAGACTCAAACCAATAATATTGCAGGGGTGTGAGAGAGACAGATGGTAGCGAGTGGTATGTATGTGGTGCAGTGGTGGTGTTTGCTGGGACAGAGATGGCAATACTGTGTTGGGGAATTGGTGGGAAGAATTTTGGTTGGGGGCAGTGACGGAGGTAGTTTAACGTGGTTTGTCGGTGGATATTGGTTGTGTTTTGGTGGTTGGTGGTTGAGGCAGCTCCGGGTAATGTGCAGTATCGTTGTAATTGGAGGGAGTCAAGCGGTATTTCAGCTACAAATTTGGGTTGTCCTCCAAGAACGAGAAAGGTAGCCATACCCTCCAGTCTCAACTGTGATTCCACGATGATTTGCAAGAATCATAAGGTTGAGAGGAGTCGGGCACAAGACATTGAACATGGTCCTAGATTAGGTATCCCAAGATCAACTATCATTCCAAAGAAGGATACTGCACTTGGCAAAGCATTTTGATTTAAGTAAGAACCAGTTGACAAGTAAGACCCGTAGTATGGCTACCTTAGGTGCCTTGTGACAACAGGTAATTATAATGACATATATAGTCAAGGGAGAACTTAGTGTCTGAGCAAATGTGCAATTATCGTAAGAAGAACATACGTCTTTCCGCAGCATTATGAAATAGTTTCTGCACCATACCATCATTACCGGGCACTTTTTCTACAGATTTGCAAAATTAATAACTTAACAAGGTAAAAGACAATGATAAGGTCGATACGACGCGCCCTAGAACACGACCTTGATCCCACTTCAAATCAAATATTTGGTAAACAAAGCCAAAATCATCATTATGGCAATAGCATTTCCCTTCTCTGCTAGACACTTGTCCACCCATTAAGAAGCAAGATGGAGGTGGGTTTACATTGAAAGGAGGAAGATAAGAAGTAGTTTTTTCACTAGTGCGCTTCTAACCCGAGGTAGGACTTGTTATCACCTTGCTCTCTTTCAACAACATTGCGCCACTTTCTTTAAGGTCTTGTTATAAAGATAAATGTGTAAAAGTTTATGCTTTTATTACCGTGTTCTTTTAAGATCGTAAGAGCAATTGACATGTCTTTTTTAGGCGAAGAAGGGTATTGGGTGAAACTTCACTTTTAGTCACGTGGTACAAAGTAGAGAGTGACATAGTCCGCTTTTGGATCTTTAATGAAAGGGTCCTTACCGGAATCTCTTCTGGTAAAATAATGTCACGTTGCAAGAGCATTGTGGTGTATGTATAGTTCGTACTATTTCTTGTGTAGCCTCACCAAATAATTATATTTACTTTTTGGAATTCTTTTCCAACACTTCCACTACAGTTTTCCAAGCTTTTCATATTCCCTCCTTTTACTTTATTATATATAAGTCATATAAAATATTTTTAATATATGTTTGTATATACGTATAAGTATCACTCATATTGTATATTCTCTTATGTTGTATACTTTTTTACACTATTCTTCTAAGTGAGTTTATTAGTAAAAACCTCAACATTTGGATTGTTAATATTGTTACTAAAATGGTAGAAAACTCATAAAAAGTAAAAATAATATTATTTGTTATTACTATTCGATATATAAGTATGGATTTTTTATTAGCCGTTATTGGTTATCGGTCCCGTATGCAATTGCACAGAATTAACACTAGTTTTTGTGTGTGTGCTTGTGAAAGTCAAAACTGAGGAAAGTTTCAACACACCACCTACGTAGATATTTTCTCCTTCTACCACGTGTACGTAATAAGCCATTGTATTAAATAACAAAAATTTGTCATTATTATTCTTGGTAATTTATTTTTTAGATTTCAAAATTTAAAATATTTAGCACCTCATTCCCATAATTATTATTTCTCATAAGGTCATATCATCTCTTTTTCCCTTCTTTGAGGGATAATTACTAAATGGTCTCCATCATCACATGTTTTATCACAATTTTCTCTTTTAATCCGTTTTGAAAACTTTCCTTTTTTAAAATTGTCATTCTTATCACATTTTCTCATTGACCAATTTTCAAACTCAAAAGATTTTGGTAATACCCTACCCTCATTTGATAAATAGCAAATGTTCCCTCTACCTCTCTTAAGAGTAAATATTCCAAAAAATCTCTCATTCTCTTATCCGAAATGCACAGGCATCCAATGTAATGTCTCCCACAACTCTTAAAACACTCTCGCCCTTCTCAACAAAAACCTCGCTTACTCTTGATGTTTTGTTGATCCCACGATTCCAGGTTCATCATGCTACTTATAGTTTTTCTTATATTATTGGACGTCTAATTATACATAGAGTAAAGGAAAAATTTAGTGAATATTATCGAGTCATTGTCTACTTAGGCATTCTCTCCTTTACCACGTTGAGATAATCTAACTATTTTTTAATTTAGATATTGAACAATTTCTGATTATGTTATCACTTTCCTTCATTTATCACAAAAACATATTTCCACTCCAAATACTTTCCTCATTTTATGTATTCTTAAAATGGATTGTTAGGTCCAAGTTCCCACTTAAAAATTCGTGACAAAGTTACAATTGGTTGGTTCTAAACACCACGTGTCTGTATGTAACGCACGAGATCCATTACTAATTTGCTAAGACATGAATTAAAGGAGTGTTTTAGTACTCGAATACATGAATTAAATGAGTATTTTACAAATTAATTACTAAGATATGAATTAAAATGATGTAAATTAAATGAGTACGGAGCGTACGGATTAAAAAAGAACAAACTTCGACTTCTACCCGGGTTGTAAGAATCTTCCTCCAACCCCATATATAGTGATAATTATCGGCCGCTAAATATTTTTAGTGACTTTTCTTCTAACAATATCAGCGACAATCATTAACGACATTTTTTTAACGTCATTAAATAAAAGTTATAAAAATATTTAAAGACGACTAATTGTCGCTATATAGAGGGTACGTGGAAGATTCTTCTGACGACTGGGAGTGCCAAATTTTTTCCATTAAAAAATAGCAAAAATGAAAAGTGAAAACTGAAAAAGTAATGGAAGGCTAGAAGGGAGAGAGTGACATACCGTGAATGAGAGAGAAAAGACTCCCGTTGGGGAAATAATCGTAAACGAGGAGACGTTCTTCCTTGGCCTGGAAATAAGCCCTGAGTGGGACCAGGTTGGGATGGCTAAGCCTCCCTATGACGTCCATGTGTCTCCTGAACTCGTCCACCCTCGGATACCTGGCATCCTTGAGCCTCTTGACGGTCACGATGAACCCAGACTCCATCACGGCCTTGTAGGTGCTGCCCACAGTACCCCTCCCCAGCGTCTCCGCCGAGGCCTTGAGCAGATCCTCCAAGCTGTAACTCATCTTCTCAGCCCCCGCTCCGCAGAACACCAGGATCCCCACTCCTCCCCCAACTCCTTCCCAAGAGAACCCACCTTGTACCTTTCCCCCACCATTACTGTTACTATTACCACCCTCTCCTCTCTCCTCCGCTCCTCCTTCAACCACCTCTTTACTTGTCAACTCTCTTGTGTTGCTACCTTTTCTCATACAGACCACAAGCACTAAAACTAGAATACCCAGCAAAAGAAACCCACCGACACTCGCCAATATTATGCCTACAAGATGCTTTCCGTGGTGCTTGAATTTCCTGTTAGGAATTTGTGGATAGGAAGAGGGACTGACTGCTGGTGCAAACCCATGATTCGTCCCATTGCAGGGCTTGTGAACTTGTTCCCCGCAAAGGTCAAGATTTCCTGAAAACGATGATGAATTAAATCGATCCAAAACCGGGGTAGCCGGGATATTGCCGGAGAGTTGGTTGTTGGAAACATTGAAGAATCTCAGACTGGTTTGGTTCAGAGGAGGGATTCCACCGTTAAACCGGTTGTCCTGCAAGTAAAGGACGTAAAGTCGACGGAGTTTGAGGAGTGACTCGGGAATGCCGCCGGAGATACGATTGCCTGAGAGAACCACTACCTTGAGGCGGTGGAGGACAGATATGGAAGCCGGGAAATCGCCTGAGAAGTTGTTGTCGTTGAGAAAGAGAGATTTGAGATTTACTAGACGAGAGAGGTTTGGGATTGGCCCGAAAATCGAGTTTTCTTTGAAGCTGAGAACGCGAAGCTGATCTAACCGGCTCAGAGTTCTCCCATCTAGTGTCCCACTCAAGTTGAGGTGCTCTAGAACAAGTTTTGTGACCCTTCCTTTGATACATTCTCTGATCCCTTCCCATTTGCAAAAATCGCTTCCTCCCCATCCAAGCGAGTTGAGCGGATCCATCGACGATCTTAGGACCATAAGTGCTTCGGCGTCGCCGCTTGATTTCGCCGTGGGAACAAAGATAGAAAGGGAAACGAATGATAACAGGAGTAAAGAGTACCTCGGAAACGGGGGAGATGATAACGCCATGGACGAAGGGATGATGAAGTTTGATCTCTGCTGACTCTAGGCACAGTGATGATCTCTCATTTTGCAATCGTGAAAGAAAAAATGCCGTACTTTTCCGTCTTCATCTCTCACTCAAATTGCAATCTAAACCCAAATCTCCAGGCCTACCACTTTCAAATGAGGATCTATACATAACTCACTATGCATAATCATTGGGTCCATCAAATCCTCAGGAAAGGTACCAATATTGCGTCACTGTTAACGACTACTTATGCATCCTACAAAATTAAGTCAAAGAGTAAAACTTGGAAGTTCATCTGCTCAACTGTAGGTTTGCTCTCTCTCTCTCCCCTCTCAAATAATGAGGGTGGAGAGTGCCACCGACTTTGGGCAATTGGGTTCTTGGAATTCATGCTTTCCAAAACTCACGGACACAAGACTTACGCTTCACGTGAACTCATTTTAGAGTCTGCACACCCAAAAAATACTCCTGCTTCTCGTATAAAGTATAGTTTTATGTCAGAATTGCTGAAACTCTAACAAAGCCCCTCTTGGCTCTTAAGGCAGTTCCAATATTAAAAAAGCAATGTATCGACATAACCGCTAACGTACTCTCCGAACACTCAAATGACAATTTTGCATTTTTCAAGAACAGGCAGTAATAAACAGGGTAATAACTACTTGCGGAAAAACAAATACATGGTAATAATGGAAGAGAGAAGGATACGTAACAAGGACACAATAAAGACGGGTGTAGTTCCACCCAGGAGAGGACATGGGTCTCGCCAAATGGGTGTAGGAATTGAATACGATGGCTTTAAGTAGGTCACGCTTTAATACTCGCACTCCCTTATTCTCTCTCAAGAACCCCATAAATTACGAACATTTATTTCGAGGTTGGGGCTCACGTTTGGAGAGGTACCTGGCTCAACACTACAACTCAAGTTTAGCTATGCATTAAAATTGGCGTAGTTCAAGCATAACAAGTTTAACCTGATTCTGTATAACACATAACACTACGAAAGTTAATTCAAATGTGTATCCTGCTTTAGATGTACACTTAGAATCTATCTATAACCCATAAAATACAATATAGCAACTTTGACTTCAAAACTGAATTTTGAACCTAACCATGCAACAATTCCGTCTAAAATAAATAAACACAACTCATGAACAAAGTTAAAACATGTAATTCAATCCATCATAAAGCAACCTACCTCAAATCTGAACCTTTTCAAATTACGTGAAAGTTTAAGCCTTAATGAGTACTTTTATTGAAGGAGCATTATTCAAAAAGCAATGATTTGATTTTCACCATTCGATGTTGGCGGGGCAGAATTAGCACTTTTTTGGGGTAATGTTAGTATAGACACTCTATTTTTATAGTCATTATCATTTAAAATAAATATCTGGCTTAATTATTAGTTGAAATTTTTTTATTAAGTTTAGACCTAATAATATGACTTAATCAATTATTTTTGGACTTGACAAAGTATTCAATATATGATCATTCGAAGTATAAACTGGATAAAGGGAAGAAGAAAAATATTGCATGAAAGGAATTGTGATATTTTTTTGCTACCCCAAGGCTTCAGCGGATGTTCTACTCTTCCAATACGACTAAACATATGAGGGCTCACTGTAGCAAAATGATGACGTGCTAACACACTCCGCTGATAAAGAGGCATGGAAGGAGTTTGACCGCAGGCATCTAGCATTTGCTCAGGAAGTTTAGAATGTTAGAATTGGTTTGACAACCGATAGGTTTAATCCTTTCGGACAGTTTAGCGCGCTCTACTCCACATGGCCTGTTATTATTGTTTTTCTAGTTTACACTTTAGGCATTAGACTATTCCTATTTCCTGCTACAACTTTGGATTTAGGCATTAACTAATATATAAAGTGAAATGGTTTGGATATTATCCTAATTTTCTCTACTTTCTCGTTCACATACAGCTTGGTTGCCTATTGTTCAGACGGTGGGTGTCCTCATAGACTACCAGCCTGGCTTGTGCTTTAGTCAACATTGGATTTTGTACACGCCTCCTATGCTCAAGGACATGATGTGGCACGGAACCACCAGTATGAGAGGCACCATTGTTGAGTGCACTCTTGCCTTGCTGAGATTTGCGTTCCCACTCCTCGTCTTTCCATTTATCCACCATCGAGGCCCAAATAGCAGAGGTTAAACACCGAGGAGGATGAACGTTTCACATCTCCAAATCAGCTCCTTGCCCGCAACTTATTCGGGCATGTGCCCTCGCTGCACATAACCACTTGTGATAATTTTATTTTATGTTCTTGAAGAAATCTCTCTTACCCCCTGCCAAGTCCAAAAACATAAAGAATCCTGCCACAATGCATGCTACAAAGTGAGACTTATCATGAACATAATTAAGTAATTAGTCTTATATATCAAACATATGAACTCAACTTACAAGGAACCTATTCCAAATCTGCTCCTTTAAAAATGTTTCGTCCTTCCAATCAGATCACACAGGCCAAGGTCCTCTAATGCGTGATTTCACAATACCACTTATTGTTGTCCTTGATTTGTCATTTTCAATGCTATACAATTACATACTTAAATATTAGTAAGAGAGCTAGAAAACAATAGAACTCGGTAAGCAAGCATAAACAAATAAGATTAACTACTATCGAACTGATATAGCACAAGCAAACAATATCAAATTCTACTGAGTAGGCATGTACTTTCCATCAATAATCTCCATTGTTTCCTTCGATTGACCTGCTCGACCTAACACACCGCGTGTCAGACCTCGGCCGCAATGAGTAACTGTAAATGTAATAGAAAATTAATGCATCATTAATAAACAAACCAAGGGCAAAGAAAGAAATGTAGTTAAGTTATAGTTAACTGTGCGTGAATAATTGTCCACATACCTTGGGTATCCCCTTTATATAGCCTAAGGTACAAGAACCCTAATTACATAAAACTGAATACGGGCTTGGGCTGTTTCAAGGGAGGCAAGACTAGAGCTTGCTAGAATGTGCTGGTAGCCCTAATGTTAGGATTCAATGCCTATTTTAAGTAGGACTTGAGTAGAGCTTGTCAAGTAGACCTCATCAACATCTGATGGGTAATCAAATTTCCCACATCCTTGTTCAAAGTATTTGGCTAAGAAAGTGTACCTTGAATGCCATGAGACATGCATTGAATTTTTAACAGACATTTCACCCGTTTGTAAGAGTAGATTAAAATTTCTCCACTTTGTTGTTGACAAGACAGAGCCCATGCACCAAAAATAGTGATTTTTGTTTTGAAAATAATATTTTTGGATTTTTTGGGTATTTAAACAAAATTAGAAATTTAAAAGCCCTAGAAGTACTTTTTAGCAATTTGGACTTTTTAGTCTAATTGGGCTTACTACTTGGCAAGCCTCATCATGCTGGGTCTGGTTGGTCTGGTCAAACTTGCTGTTGTCGAGGTGGGCTCGAACTAGGGCTGCTCTAGTCATGCTTTATGAGCCGGCGGCCTATTTGAACATGGGCCTCATCGCTGGGAATTCCCATTTGTGATGAACAAATTCTTACATGGAAAAAATGATGGAACTTTGGAGGGGAGTGTTGAAGTGTCATCCTCTTGATTATGAGAGGCATACGAGTGCCAATGGGCTGCTGAGACACTTTGTGACCAAACAAGTTCACAAGATCACAACCTTTTGCTCAGATATCCATTTGAGATCAGTGGAAAAATTATTTTTCTTCAGAAGAACTCAATTGGGTCATGCGAGCCTAACTTTACTCGAACTAGTTACTCGGGAGCTTTGGTTAGACAAAGAGCTAGTTGAGAGCTTTACAAGAGAGCTTAGCTTCTGAAAACTCCTTTGGGCTCTGCATGTGAGCTTTGCTCGGCTGGTTTGATGGCAAAACTCATTTGAGCACAGCACAAGAGCTCTGCTTGTGAGGTTATTTTGAAAGCTCTGATTTGGCAAAATCTTATGTGCTATGCCCGAGAGGTTTGCTTGGGATCTTTGTTAGGAAGACTCCTTCGAGCTCTCGTGAGAGCTTTGCTCGGGAACTATGTTTTGGACTTGTATTTGGGAAGACAAGTCTTTGAGTTAACATGCTTGGGCAATTTGCACGAGAGCTCTACGTGGACTTGTCTTTGAATGTAGAGCTTTCTTACTTGGGCAAGTTGCATGAGAGATCTTTGCACTTTTCTTTGGGAAGATGAGTCTTTGGATCTTGAGATCTTAGGAGGAAATGCCCCCTCATAGCCTTAAGGTGAGGTCTCTTTAATTTTATTCCCCTACGAGGAGCATGCAAAGCTTGGACATGAAAATGCAAGTGCTTGTATACGTTAACTTACTTGAACTCACATTATCAGCTGAGAGTTAGTATTGCTATGAAATTTTGGAAAAGATGAAAGGATGTCGGGCTGATGGATTCTCATATCATGCATTCTCCTCTCGAGCCTTGAAGCCAAGCTAAGCCTTCTTAGAGTTTGGGTTCATGAAATCAAACTTTGACAGAGATTAGAACATAGACTTCATGTAAATGCCCTTGGGGTTGTAATTGAGGTGATGACTAAGTGAGTGACACCAAACTTAGTTGAGCTATTGCGTACGATGAATGAGTAGGTTTGGAGGAGTTCTCCTTGAGTCTTTAGAGCATGAAGAATGCAATATGGTTATGGAGCCATGTCTCAAAGTTGAAACAAAAAGAGTTATATCTTAAATGTTTGAGTCTGAACTCGTTGTTGATTATTCCTTTGCCTCAGTCTAAGCAACTTTCCTTATAGAAGTGTACTCATGCTAGGTTCAAAAATTTCCTAAAGATAATTTTTATTGATAGCCTAGTTAAACTACTCCAAAGAATGTGATCCTACCTTATTGCTACCACAATCGCTCTTGTAAGGAAGCTTCTCCAGCCCCCAGTGACTCGGTGAGTTACAACTTCTTAGCATGAGTTGGTTAATCTAATATTCTTGAGTTCTTGCCTAGGTGGGTCCATCTTATCTGGCCATTAGAGATTCTCTTATCTTGAATTTCTTCAAAATTTTGAAAAGATGATTGTTAAACGGCATAAATTTTTATGTCAATGAGAGGCTCCTTGAAGCGTCGTTCATCACATCTTTAATGCTTAAATGAATTACCACTTTTAGGCTCTCATCATCTCATGGCCTTTTACCTTGGTTTTTATTCTTATCCTTAGCATGAGCTGGATGAGCCTCAAGACATTCCTCTGCTTGAATATACTTGTTGACCTTGTCATAATTTCCTTCTCATTAAGGAGGGCTTTTGTTCATCAAAAGAAAGTTGCATCATCAGACAGAGACCGCACATGAAGGCTATATATTTAACTGATTCATCAAAATTATCCACCTAAAGTGTTGCCGCATTCAAACGACCGAGGTATCTAGATAAAGATTTGTTCTTTCATTCATAATGTTGAGTAGGCTGGTAGAGTTTTTCCCTCAGGATCAACTACTCATAAAGTGCTTTTGGAAGAGGTTTGACACATGAGATATGAATGGATAGACTTGGGAGGTAAGGATTTGAAACATGCATGTGCTATTTTACTGAGATCGTCTGCAAAGCCTGAAAATGATGGTGTCTCATACTTGTAAACGCATCATGCTTATCTCAACTAAATAACCATGCTCTCTTAGATCCTCGCTTGTCATATTGAGTCATCTTAAAGTTTGGTGAGGGTTTTTCCTCTTTGATGGTTGTCGACATAGGATAACCAGTAGCGATGGACAACTTGGGTGAAGCTCATCCTTGAGGGTGACATGCCTGAGATGGTGACTTGTAGGAACTACACTCCTTAGATGGATGTCTGCGATCGCAAGATCTGCTTCGAGCTATATGCTCGTCTTCCCCCTCTACTGCCAATTAATTGAGATCATACAGTGAATCAGTTTTTTACTTTATACACAATACATAGGTTGTCGATTCAGCATCGGATAAAATACCTATTTTTACAAGTAGTGGTTCTACTTTTGTGAGGAAAGATGAAGAGGGTGATTAGAAGGATCACGATGGGAACAATTGGTCAATTTTAAGGTTGCAGCGACATGTTTTGTTAACATCCACTGGAGATTATAGACCATATCTTTCAGTTCATGAATCCCCTTAGTCATATCAGCATGAGGGGTTTGAATAACTTGCATGGACGGAATGGCATAGGTCATCGCCTCGAAGAGTAGGGGCCGGCAAACGACTTTTGAGAGGCTATTATCCCTCCGAATTACGAGTGCTCAAGGTTATGACAATATGTTAGTTTTTCATTGAACCGGTGGTTCAATTTGTTTGATGAGTGTGGTTATTGGTGATCGCCTGAGCTATCGGTCCAAAGAGTCTGGCTAGATGGCTGGTGAAGGGAGCAATCCGTCCGTCGAGTTTGAGTTCACAAGAAGAAGTATAATTTTCCATGATTCTTGACGCGGTCCCACAGATGACGCCAATATGTTGTTGCTATAAGTTGACTGAAAACCATGGCTGAGTAGAATGACATGCAAGATAGAAAAAGAGTGACCACTGTTATGGTTCTAGTGGCGCCAAAAGGTCAGAGCACCTATTGGAGTATATTTTGAAAAAGCAAGAAGACGACTGTGTTTATGTTTACATAGTTGTTCACAAACATGGAGATATGCCTTTTATATAGCCTTTTTATCAGAATCCTAATTGGATTGGAGCTTAAAACAGGCTTGGGCTCGTTTCTTGGGAGGCGAGACCAGATTTTTCTTGGGCCCATTTCTTGAGAGGCTAGACAAGATTTTGCTAGAAATTTTGGTAACCTTATTATTAGGATTATAATCTGACTTTGACTTGGAATTGACCAAAACTTGTCATGCAAACCACGTGTCAGAATCTGATTGGTTGTCAAATTTATCCTTATCAACTTGCAAAATTATTGCGGTAGAAGCTAGCTAGAGCATGGTAAATGAAGGATAATAATGAAAAACCTATCTCTTTTTTCATTCTACTTTCCATTTATAAAAACATAATGATTAACAAAAAATCAGTTTTGGCTTAAGATTGCGCATTTTTATTTTTCTCTTTTTTTTTTTGAATTTGGAAGTTATCCCATGATTCATTCACGACCTTTGTACTTTTAGGTTATAAGAGCCTGCAAGGCTAACCATTGAGCAAGAGGAGAAATAACGTGAGTTGTTCTTCTTGCTAGCCCATCATGGCTACGCCCCTTTGATCGATTTTGTGCCCCACTTTCTTAGACATGTCCTAAAATACTCAATGATCAAAGTTCAATGATACGATTCCAGTCAACTTGAAGCACATGCTCCAATACACCAAGTACTTGCATTGCTCGCCTCCTCGTATGACAAGGGAGTCAACGACGTGGCACTTAGCACTGGGGCATGGCCAGAGCCCCTCCTTTAAGGGGTGGCAAAGCCAGAGCCTTTCCCTTGGTGGGTGGCACGGCTACAGCCATTCTCTTAGGCAGAGGCGTGGCAAAAGCTCAACCCTGAAGGGGTGGCACTGCCAAAGCCATTACCTGGGGAGAGGCATGGCTAAAGCCCTTCCCTTGAGTGGGAAAGCATTGCCAAAGGCCCTACTTGGTTCCTGCTCCTTCCTCATTTATTGTTTCACCTCTCTTTGGGTATCCATGCTCCATGAACTTCGTAGCTACAATACTCATCTGCATCCAAGCATCTTCTCCTGTTACTATTGTGGAATCACACACATCGATGCGGCTCTATGTATCAACTTCTACTGTGCTCGAGTGACGTCTCTATGACACATGACCAACACTACAACCTTCGTTGAATGCATGGTTACCCGAGCGCTATCTACAAGCTACACACACTAGGTGCCACGTCCATCAGTTGGGTTTGTGCACCACCTCAAAAGTTATGTGCCCCACGTAACTCTCATTGATAGCATCGCCCTTGTCATCTCCATTAAGTGTGCCCCGACACCACACATATCACGTCGCATCTAGGCATAATCCACTTACGCAATTGTTCCCCGACACTTTGTCACATTGCCATGCTCTTAGCCTTGGTCCATTTCTTCACCACCCTTTTACATACCTCGCCTTGGTAGTGCAATATGCTTTGACCTATTCTTTAGAGTGTACAACATCCCTTAGGATAGGCGACTCCTCCAGGACACTAGGTTGGTACTTCAGGTATGTGAATCCTCAAGGATACTACCTTAGCTTGATTTGAGTGCTCTAGCATGAAGACTTAATGGGATAGGCGACACCCCTCGAACTCTATATTTGCTAGGGAGCTCCAAGCGCTATAGCAGAAAGACTAATTTTTTGCCCGGTAGGCGATTCCTCCAGGACACTACCTAAGCTCATCGGGTAAGAGACTCTTCCGGGACACCACCTTAGCGTGTTGAGTAGGTAACTTTGGGATACTACTGCGGCCTGTCGGGTAGGAGACTCCTCAGGGACAATACAGTAGACACCCCATGTTTGTAGTCTTATGTTATCCTTAGGCTTTATTGTTAATTAACTTTATCATTTTTATTGGTCTATGCCTACTTATAATATATGCTTAGTTTAATCAATTAAGTCTAGTCTAGTTAGAGTTCGATCTAGATAGGGTCAGATGCTTTAATTTGACAATTTAGAGTCAAATTAGGAATTTTCTTGTTTACCCTTGTTAATTAATAAATTAACCCTAGAAATAAGATGGGGACTTGAGTTAGACCTTTTTTGGTCTAAATTTTCATAGCGGTACGCTAAAAATACCTTAGCACGCTTTAAGTGCTCCAACATAAGGACTCGTTGCGAGATATGTGACTCCTTTAGAATACTATTTCTGCTTGGGAGCTTTGAGTGCATCTGTATAATGACTCCTCTTCTGCCAGGTAGGCAACTCCTGTCAAACACTACCTCGACCTGTCATGTGGGCTACTCCTCGAAGAGACTACCTCGACGAGTCAGGTAGGTGACTCCCGCGTGCTTTAGCACAAGAATTCATAGTGGAATAAGAAACCCCTCAGATACATTATCTTTGTTAGGGTGTTAGTATGGCTAATTGACATGTTCCCGCACTGGGGGATCATGCCTCATGGTCATTCAGAGATGGAGGTGGGTCTTTAGAGGGCGTTGTGCCTAGTCTGGTTGGAGTTTGGTTTCAGGCCTTCCCAACCGCTGTCTAGTTCGTTGCAACTCTTGATGCCCCATATAGGACTTAATAAGAACTTTTATCTGGTGGTTGGATCAATGGTGTTCTATGGACACACCAGCATTGTTTGAATCAGTTTCCCTATACAGACAGAGCCAAGCTATGCGAGGCAGGATGAGTGCTTATCAGATACATAGTACATGGAGCATCGGTGGTTGTGGTCCCTCTTTCAGGTGTCAATCCTAGGGACATCACATGTCATTTGATGACATGGCTTTTCCAACTCTTATTAATTATGGACTTCTATAATTCATTTTCAGCAAAATGAAATTCATATGCAAATTCACTTTCAAAAACTAAAGAGAAACAGAAGCTGAGAAGAAGACCCTGACTCTGGACCTCAACATCTAGACTTTAGCTTTGCACACTTGACTATCATCACGTATATACTCCATACTGTTGCCCTTAGTGCTGCCACTTCTCGAACTCTGTCTAGGTTTCCTTGGTCTTTGTCCTTGCTCCGTCCTTGCTCTATGCATCATGATTACACTTCACATAAAGTTTGGACTGTAGTCCTCATAGAACCTTAATGTCTACTGCATATTGACTTCCTTGGCATTGTTTTCACAATTCCACTGGGAAGGTTAGCTTGTAATGCAAAGTAGACCCTATCAGACACATCTTGGCCATCATGCCTCAGTAACGAGGACTGCCAGACGACTGACCAAAGCCTTAACGTAGCCATCCAAGAGGAGCATCACGTCGAGGAAAAGGATGAGAGCAGTGCCGCCTAGCTCTAGGCTCCTTATGGGATAGGTGGGCCAATGTTTTCACTGTCTCGATGCCATAGTTCGGTGCCTCGGTTCCACTATCACCGACATTTAAGACTCCTAGTCACCTCTCATGGCCACTAACTTAGAGATGAAAAAATAATCCGAGTATTAACTTGGCAGCTGTCCATCTCTCAAGGCCTCATAGCTTCCCACCATGTTCACACACAAGCACTAGGGTTGGCTCGCTACTTAGGCCTCATAGCTTCCCTATCGTAGGTGAATTTCCCAAAAGTACCTTTATAGAAAAATTACCAAAATACCCCTCTGGGTGGCAAATTACAAAACACCCCTTGGTGATTCCCGCGCATGAAAAATCTAAAAAATACATTAAAACACTATTTTAAGTATCTTGAAGTTATTTTTGGCCTAAAAAGTAATTCAAAAACTTTTTGCCCAAAAATCATGAACCGATGTCTGGACCGAATGCTCAAAAGTAGTTCTGCTAAAAATAGCTATCAATCTTAGAATGGCACAAAATTTTAAAAAATGAACTATCTCAGTAATATAAGGTTTCTAAAAAATTTTGCATAAAAATAACCAGATTTGTTATGCTAAATAAATTGAGATTTCACTTTAATCGATACCCTAAGTTAGCGTCCTTTACGGATATAAAAAATCTCCAAAAAATATAACAGCTTACGTCAAATAAAATAACCTAAGTCTTTTTTTGTACTTTGTCAGATTCTGATCTAAATTATTTATTAAAATTCGAACAAAATTGCTTAACCTAATCCTCCCCTTTAATGACAATTATAGCCACTATTAAAATTAAAACCCACACCATTTTACCTTTGATGCCGAAGAAGTGGATTTGCAGTTGATGTGGAGCTGCCACAAAGAAGCAAATGAGTTACATATCAAATACGCTAATGTAGGACACAACAAGGATAGAGCAAGGGCGATGCGCTTGAGGACGGTAATTTTACGAGGCGGATGATGCGAGCTGAATGCACGATGACTATCACAGTCCAATGCTTAGGTCTAGAGTCAAGGTCCTATATTTCTCTCTAGAATTCTAGAGTGAGAAAGTGAATGCGAGAATGAATTTTGGAAATGTGAAGAGTCCTCAAATGAATTCTGAAGCCCCTAATTATTGATAATGATGTCATCAACCAACACGTGGTGTTTCCCGGGTGCTCCATGAACTGTCGAATAACATATTCACCCAGCATGTTCCTCACAGCGTCGGTCTATCTATCTAGAAAGACTGGCCCACACAGCTCCAGTATGACCAGAGAGCCCCCTTAATCTAGTCACCAGTTCAAAGCCCTTGCAGAGTCCTACAGAGCGTCAAGAGATGCCAAGGACCTGGCAGCGGAGGGGAAGACCCAAGACCTAACTACCTGCTCCCATCTCAGACTGACCCGGGGGTCATAGTCCCTAAGGGTGCCGATAAAATCCCCAAGTGCCAGAGCATGTAGACTAGTCACATAGACACCTAACCGAGATAGTGTCCTAGAAGAGTCACATATCCCACAGGTAAGTCCTTATACCGAAGCACTCGGAGCGTACCAAGGTAGTGTCCTGAAGGAGTCGCCTACATGACGGGCCAAGATAGCATCCAGGAAGAGCCATCTACCTGGCAGAATGGGAGTCTTCATGCCAAAGCACTTGGAGCTCCCTGGCTGAGATAATGTCCCAGAATAGTCACCTATCTTCATGGGTGATCCCTTGTGCCAGAGCACGCCGAGGCAGTGGCCCAGAGGAGTTGCTTACCCCATCGGCTGAGGTAGCATCCCGGAGGAGCCTTCTACCTGGCAGAAGGGGAGTGTTTATGCCAGAGCACTTGGAGCTCCCTAGCGGAGATAATGTCCCGAAGAAGTCGCGTATCCCCGCAGGATGAGTCCTTATACTGGAGCACTCAGAGCGCGCCAAGGTAGTGTCCCATAGGAGTCGCCTACCTGACGGGCTAAAGTAGCATCCTAGAAGAGCAGTCTACCTAACAGAAATGAGTCTTCATATCAGAGCACTTGGAGCTCCCTAGCAAAGGTAGTGTCTCAGAGGAGTCACCTACCTGACTGGCTGAGGTAGCATCCCGCAGGAGCCGTCTACCTGATGGAAGGAGAGTTTTCATTGTGAAGCACTTGGAGCTCCCTATTGGAGATAGTGTCTCGGAGAAGTTACCTATCACCGCATATGAGTGCATGTGCCAGAGCACTTGATGCGTGCCATGGTAGTGTTTCGAAGGAATCGCCTACTCAACAGGCCGAGATAGCATCCCAGAAGAGCTGTTTACCTGGTGAAAATAGAGTATTCATGCTGGGGATCTTAGAGCTCTCTGGCAGAAATAATGTCCTATAGGATTCGTCTATCCCCATGGGATGTTGCACACTCCGGGAGTAGGTCGAAGCATGTTCCAGGGCCAAGGCAAAGTAGACATTGTGTGGTGAAAGGATGGACCAACATGGGGGCATAGTAGTGTGACAGAGAGCAAGGGGGTGCGACTGTATCAGCGAGGCAGTGCATGGGTGCACGTGACATGAAAACGACACACGGGCGTGATGACTTTTGTTATAGAAGTGAGCATCGTGCTGGGGCTTGTGATGTAAGAACGGTGCATGGGCAGGGCGAGAGGTGTCGCGTAGTCGATGCATGAGCACGGCGACGAGGGTCATGGAGACGGCTCATAGGTACAGGCGATAGAATTACTAAGCCGAAGCGTGGGCAACGACGGGCGTCGTGGAAGGCGCATGGCCAAGGAAAATGGAAGTGATTATGCATTCGTTAAAGGCTAGCCGACCCCCAAAGGGGGAAGGCAGCCAACCTCTCAAGGAAGGCTGCCGACCCCCCAGGGGAAGGTACGCCGACCCTCAAAGAGAAAGGCACGCCGACCCCCTAGGGGAAGATGTGTGATCAACTAAGCAAGAAAGAGGCTACGAAGGTTGAGGCATGCCTAGGTCTTTGGGGGGAGGGGGAATATGTGATCAGCTGAGCAAGAAAGAGGCTGCAAAGGTTGAGGCTTGCCGAGGTCATCTCACTATCCAAAAAAAGAGTCGCACAAAAATAACTTAGCAAAGAAGAATCATAAAAAAAGAGAAAATGCACTACTTGAGCGTGTGTCGCTTTGACTGGTTTGGGAGCATTAAAAATTAACCGTTAAAAAGCTAACATGTCGCGCGAAATGGGGCCATAGTGGGCTCAAAAGTGCGTAGCCAGGATTGGATAGCGACATAAGCCCCCTGCTTGAGGTATGTGTGGAAGGGCAACCTGCGCATGTAGCGCATGCATATTCACAAGTTCATACTTTGAAATTTTTTTATGTTTTTGGCCGGAGAGTCACTGGCGTCATTAGTGAACGATGGAGGTGAATAGTAGGTTTCTCAAGCCACCTCGTCGCACCACTTATTGAAGCCTGGGGATGCTTGGGCACCGATGCTGGGTCACGACGACAGGCAAAAGAGCGTGATTGGGCATCATGATTGGGGGTGCCGCGACGGGCACTGAACAATGAATAGAGGAATAGGTGGTTTGAGCCACTTCATGAACCTCCTACTGAAGCCTGGCCGCTGGGGCACGATGATAAGTTAGAGGCGTGATCAATGCAAACTTGGTCAAAGTTGCAAAAAATTATAAGTGTAGAAAAGTGACAAAATGGATAAGGGAGTGAAGAAGTACCACCTTAGAATACATAGATAAGACTTAAGTTGTAGTAAGTGGTAATGAATATGAAGCATGACTTAATGTTCTTTATTTTATATTTTAAAAAAGCTAAGTGTAGTACTAGAAAAGAGGGTGTGGGAGTGTAAAGGAAAGGAGGGAAGGAGGTTGATGAGAAAAGGAGAAGGAAAATAAAACTAAGTATGAATTTTGCATGGTGGGGAGAGGAATTAATGGGGGAGAGGGAGAAGAAAAGAAAGAGGGAAGAAGGGTCAGTCGTGCCAAGGGGTGTGCGAGGATGTGGACTTAGGGAGTGAAGAGAGAAAGAAAAAAAAACAAGTGTTGATTTTGGGGGTGCATGGGAAAAATTGATGGGGTAGAAAGAGAGAGGGGGAGAGGGGGAGATGGCGAGGGAGAGAGAGTTGGTTAATGTGAAGAGGGTGAGGTGAAAGATAGTGGTGGGTTAATGTGAGTAACGATAAAGGGAACTGAAGAAGGTGAGGGAGAGGAGGGGGAGACCCATGTGTAGAAGGGGTGAAAGGGAGGTTATGTTTAATGAGGATGAGAGAAATAGTGTGGAAGATAAGATATTTAAGGTGATATAAAGAGAGAGAGAGAGAGAGAGAGAGTAAGAATATATAGGGAGAGGAGGAGAGGGTTGTCTCGGGTAGTGAGGGAAGAAAGGAGAAGTGTGTTGGGTGATGTGAGAGAGAGAGAGAGTGAATGAAGAAAGAGAAAAAGTAAAAGTTAGAAGTGATTGGAGAGAGAAAGAAAGGAAGAGAAAAAGGGAGAGTCACATGAAGGGGAGGGGGAGAAAGGGAGCCCGAGTTTTGGGGCTGCCCAGGCACGGAGGAGAAGGAGGGTAAAATAAATTATTATTATTTTTTCGTTGTTGGCCTTCTAAGGAGGAATGGGGGAATGAAAAAAAAAATGTTAGAGAAATTTTCTATTGGAAAAAAGGATGAAAAGGAGGTGGGGGATGAAAATTTTTGTTAAAATTTTTTCTAAGTGTCAGAAAGAGGAGGATATGGGGGTGGAGGGGGATAAAAAAATTTGTTGAAATTTTTTCTAAGTTCCTAAAAAGGGAGAATGGAGCTCAGGCAAGGGAGCAAAGGGAGGCAGCTAAAGGTGGTGACCTGGCCTCGAGCAGGCATGTAAGAGGGAGGTGGGGACTTAGAATGGTGGGCTAACATCAATGATAGGTTGAGTCACAAAGGCAATAGAGGGTCGGTGAGACGTATTGCGTGCACGCCGCACCAGGGCAGTCACGAGGCCTGGGGGAATGTCGGCTGACTAAGTTGAGACTTAGTAGCATGGCTCGAGCTGCCCTGTGCACCACCTATGAAGTTGCTATGCAATGTGAGGAAAATGGGGGTGGAGGGGTCTGGCCTGCTTGGGATAGGAAAAGGGTTAAGGCCCCATGGGAGTAGGTGATGGCATTAAGGGTGGTAGACTTGTGCAAGAGCAATTGAAGCTTGAAAATTGTCTAAGGTTGGAAAATATAACTTCATTGATAACATAGGGAGGAAACATGCCTTGTACATGATGAGTGAGTACATTGCAACTTAAAAAATCAAAGGAAAAAAATACAAGTGTGGAAAATGCACTAGGGCAGGCCAGGGCTTGGGCGGGTGGGGCACAGATCCCCACACTTAGAGTTTGAGCTATCCCAATGCGATCTTGTTAGTGAAGATGAACTTGAGGCCCCTACACCACTTGAGACTGTTAGTAACAATGCGATAATAGGGGCAGTAGTTGGGATGCACTAAGTCTGCCGGTGTGGGCTCAAATTTGGCATCTGGAAGGGTTATTGAATTATTGTTGATCCAGGTTTTGAGGAGAATTCTGACTGTCTTCAAGTTCTCTGGGTATTCCAGGGCAAGCATTAATTGCCTTCTCTTGTCAGGGCACCCATCCCCTCCCTGGGATAGACACTTATGGCTATTGTCGTTGTCACCAGTTGCTTTTACCGTCGTGCTCAGGGCCTTATGAGTTTAGGGCTTCAGGGTCTTTGACGGACCGATGGAGTCATAGGTGCATCGTGCAACTTCTTTGAGATGTCCACAAGACCGTAGCTAGAGGTTTTCAAGGTAGACCCTATAGGTCTCATTAATGTTCTTGATGCAAATGTGTATAAGGGTCTTATCCTTGCTGAAGTCTATATATTTCAAGTACTTCTGATGAAATTGTGTTACATAGGCATTAAAGTCTTCTGCGGGGTTCTGGCAGATTCCAGCAATGTTAATAATGGTCACACGCTTTGTTTCATAGTGAAAATTATCGAGAAAGAGATCCGGTGATTCTAAGAAAAGGCAAGGCCTGTTAAGGACTTGTGAAATTCCTGAAGCTTCAAAGTGTTGTCCTCCCCATGGTGCTCTAGGGAGCCAGCAAAACGGGTGAGGTCCTCGTGGGCATTATCTTCTTTGCCATTGAATAAGGTAAAAGGTTGGTTGTTTGTACTTGATAGGGTAGGGCTTGGTAGTGAGGTCGCTAGAGTAAGGAGCCTGGCCAGATAGCTTAAAGGAGGAGTAAGGTAAGGACGATTCCTTAAGTCAGTGGAGGATGGCGTCAAGATCATGCTTGGTGACATACAAAGCAGGTGAGGGTTTATGCCAGGTTGGGATAATATAGGCACTTGAGCTCCTGGATAGGGTGATTTGAGGCATTGAGGGCATGATAATGGTAGAGAAAGGTTGGTGACAGGGAACGACTTCTTATAGTATGGTTTGCATAGAGGTTGTGCCAGCGGCAGGAGGCTGACAATCAAGAAGGGCTGACTGGAGCAAGTCAAGGGCACAACTTGTGTTTAGGTGCCGATTGGGTACGTTAGGGTTAGGTTCCGATTGAGTCGTGAGTCTCCAAAGTACTTCGAGTGATAGTAAGGCAGGGCGCTGCAAGCTGAGGTGCCGTGAGTCCTACTCCTGAGGGCCCGAAGGACCAAGGCAGCGATGGTCACGACACTGGGACCTAGGTAGTGTCCAAAACTAGCACAAGCCCTAAAGGCTGGATTTGAGAAGTATGGGCCAGCCCCCGAGCTGGGGATGACACGGGATGAACAGGGGGCACGGGGTAGGGAGCTCGAGGCCTTGAGAGGTGGGCAACTATGAAGTCAAGACTTGGATTGATTTTTATATTTCCAAGATGGCGACCATGAGAGAAGATTGAAAGTCTTGAGGTTTGGTAATGGTAAGAGTAAGGCGCTAGATTGTGGCGTTAACGATTGCGGTAATATTGTGTGTATCCCGGGGAGAGCCTAGAGTTGGTTGTGGCTGGTCTATTCTTTTTCCTCGAGGTCATGTTCCTCTTAGATAGCTAGGTTGAGGCTATGGATGGTAGTCTTGATAGGCCCGCATTACTCAGGCATGGTTGCTTGGAGTGTCAGACAAGGAACGGACTGCACTACGATGCTCACTTCCCCAGTGGAGTTGCCAAAATGATGCCAAGGAAATGGGTTCGCAATCAATATGGAGGTGTCATAAGGAATGCAGTCCGAGTCAAATGTCAAGTATGCTGATGTGAGACACAGACCGATGGCTTCCTAGAAAGAACTAGAGGATGGCAGTGCTGTGAGTGCGATGGCACATGGTGAATACATGACGACAGTTACAGTCCAATGCTTAGGTCTAGAGTTAAGGTCCAATATGTTTCTTGCTCTAGAATTCTAGAGCAAGAAAGTGAATATGAGAACGAATTCTAAAAAGGTGAAGAGTCCTCAAATGAATTCTTAAGGCCCCTATCTATAGAGGATGAGATAATGATGTCATCAACTGACACATGGCGTTCCCCAGGAGTGATATGTCACTCAGGACACTCCACAAACTGTCAGATCGGATATTTACCCCGCCTGCTCCTTACAGCTTCGCTCTATCTATCTAGAAAGACTGGCTCACACGATGCCAGTGTGTCCAGAGAGCCCCCTTTATCTAGCCATAAATCCAAAGCCCTTGCGGAGTCCTACAGTATGTCGAAGGACGCCAAGGACCTAACAGTGGAGGGGAAGACCCGATGCCCAATTGCCCCAGTGGACTAGGCCCGATACCCTATGGAAACCTGCTCCCATGTCGGAGTGACTTGGGGGTCATATTCTCTAGGGGTGCCAATGAAAGCCCCCTAGTGCCCGATCACGTATACTGGTCACATGGACACCCAGGTGGATATAGTGTTCTGGAGGAGTTGCCTACCCCGCGAGTGAGTCCTTATGCCAGAGCACCCAGAGCTCACCGAGGTAGTGTCTCAAAGAAGTCGCATACCCGATGAGCCGAGGTAGCATCCCGAAGGAGCCGTCTATCTGGCAGAAGGGGAGTCTTCATGTCGGAGCACTTGGACCTCCTCAACAGAGATAGTGTCCCAGAAGAGTCGTCTATCCCCGCAAGCGAGTCCTTCTGTGGAAGCACTCGGAGAGTGCCAAGGAAGTGTCCAGAGGAGTTGCCTACCCAACGGGCTGAGATAGCAATATAAAGGATTCGTCTACCTACAAAAAAAAAGCCTTCATTCCAGAGCACTTGGAGGTCACTAGCAGAGACAATGTTTTAAAGAGCGAGCCAGTCCCTACAGGTGAGTCCTTATGCTAAAGCACTCAGAGATCCTCAAGGTAGTGTCCCAGAGGAGTTGCCTACCCGGCGAACAGAGGTAGCATCCTGGAGGAGCCGTCTACCTGGCAGAAGAAGAGTTTTCATGTGAAAGCACTTGGAGCTCCCTCGCAGAGATAGTATCCCGGAGGAGTCGTCTATTCCCGCAGGATGAGTCCTTATGCCGGAGCACTCAGAGCATGTCAAGGTAGTGTCTCGAAGTAATTGTCTACCTAACAGGCCGAGGTAGGATCCCTGAGGAGCCGTCTACCTCACATAAGGGGAGTCTTCATGCTAGAGCACTTGGAGCTCAATGGCGAAGATAGTGTCCTGGAGGAGTCGCCTATCCCTGCATGATGAGTCCTTATGCCAGAGCACTCAAAGTGTGCCAAGGTAATGTCTTGATGGAGGTGCCTACCCAACTGGCCGAGGTAGGATCCTAGAGAGGCCGTTTAATTGGTTTAAGGGAAGTCTTTATGCGAGAGCATGTAAAGCTCCCTCCAGAGATAGTGCCCAGAGGAGTTGCCTACCGAAAGGGTGGAGGTAGCCTCTTGGAGGAGCAGTCTACCTGGCAGAAGGGGATTCCTCATATCAGAGCACTTACAGCTCCCAGGCAGAGATAGTGTCCTGGAGGATTTGCTTATCCCTATAAGATGAATTCTTGTGCCGGAGCACTCAGAGTGTGCCAAGGTAATGTCCCAAAAGAGTCGTCTACCCGAGGGGCCGATGTAGCATCTCGGAAGAGCCGTCTACGTCGTAGAAGGGGAGTCTTCAAGCCAGAGCACTTGGAGCTCCTTCACAGAGATAATGTCCTAGAAGAGTCGCCTAGCCTACAGGCTGAGGTAGCATCCTAGTGGAGCCATCTTCCTGGTAGAAGGGGAGTCTTCATATCGGAGCACTTTGAGCTCCCTGAGGGAGAGAGTGTCCTAAAGGAGTCGCCTATCCCCACGAGTGAGTCCTTGTGCCGGAGCACTTGGAGCGCACCAAGGTATTGTCCTAAAAGAGTCGCTTACCTGATGAGCCGAGGTAGTATCATGGAGGAGTTGTGTACCTGGTAGAAGGGAAGTCTTCATGCCGAGCACTTAGAGCTCCCTGGCAGAGATAGTGTCCTGGATGAGTAGCCTATCCCCACTAGATGTTGCACACTCTGAGAAGTGGGTCGAAGCATGTTCCACGACCAAAGCAAGGTACGCATGGTTTGGTGAAAGGATGGACCAACGCGGGGTGTGGTTGGGTGACAGAGAGCTTGGGGGCACAACTGTATCAGCTGTGTAGCGCATGGGCATTGCATAGTGTGTGCAGTGTCGAGGGCACGTGACATGAAAACGAGCATAGGGCGTAGCGATAGGTGTTATGGAGTCGGCGCTTAGGAGTAGGGATAAGTGTGGTGGAGTTAGGGCGTGGGCATTGGCGATGGCAGGTGTTGCAGACGGTGCATGGTCAAGGCAAAATATGTGAGCATAAATTGGTGAAAGGCTAGCAGATTCGTTAAAGAGGATGGCCGCCTACCCCAAAAGGGGGAACGCTGCCGGCCCTTAAGGGGAAGGCACACCGACCCTCTGAGAGGGAAGATATGCGACCGACTAAGCAAGAAAGGGGCTACGAAGGTTAAGGCGCACCAAAGTTGTTTTGGGGGGGAGGGGATGTGTGATCGGCTGAGCAAGAAAGCGGCTGCAAAGATTGAGGCATACTAAGGTCGTCTGGCTATCCAAAAAAAATTCGCATGAAATAAACTTAGCGAAGAGAATCATAAAAAAAGAGAGGAAAAAATGCACATGACTTGAGCATTCGTTGCTTTGACCGATTTGGGAGCGTTGAAAATTAGCTGATGAAAAGTTAACGCGTTGCGCGAAACGAGATCTAGAGTGGGCCCAAAGTGCATAGCTAGGATGGGACAACAACACACACACACACACACACAAACTTCATCTCCTACCTCACCACTGCCGAACACACACACACACACACACACACACACACACACTTGTATACACGCTCACAAACACATACTCTACCACACCTAAATACATAAATCCATACCCATATACGTTCTAACACACATATATTCACCTACTACACACATATCAGCACACATACACACACCTGAGACACACCCACACACACACACACACAAAACACACACGATACCCATTAGAACACACACAAACCACACCAATCACACCCTCATAACCATGGTTTCCCTCAAACAGACATCTTAACTACAATAATCACACACATACACCCTATACACACACAATTACCCTTGAACGCATAAATATACACACACTAAACTGTCATGTTCATGAATGCGAACGCGTGCGTGAGCGCGTGAACACACACACTACACTGAAGCTTTCATGCACACTATTCACTAAAATCCTACTACGCACACTGATTCAGGGCTGCCTCGACAGCCCTGTCCTCCCTTCACACACCCAAATTCCCACTTAGACACAGCCATGAAAACCACACTGCTTGTGACCGAACACACACTGAATTCACCCTAAACACACACTAAAACATACACTAAAAGAGTAGAAGATTACTCCTAAAGAATTCTTCAATCTTTCCCCCTTTCTCTGCTTCTTGGCCGAAATTCCCCTCCCCTATTTGTTTCTTCTCTGTTTTCTGTTCTTCCTTTCCCAGATTTCTATTTTTGTTTTTTCTTTAATCTCTCAAAGATTTAAATAATATATTAATTTATATTTTAAGTGATTAGTCACCAAATAAACAAAAAGGAGGTGACACCAATTCTGAAAACAGATTCTCTAACCTTTTGACACATAACTACCAAATTTTCAAAATTACAAAATAGCCCCCAAATATTTTCATATTTATAAAATGACCCCAAAACTTTCAAAACTTACATTTTACTAAAATCGTTTTAAGCTTTCATACTCTACTAATATCACAGTATTGCTCAAAATTATCACCCGTTTACTTTTTGGAGCATATGTGATTATTTTATAATATCTAGACACTACGCTTCCACTGCGTAACTCTGATAAATCCACTTAGTAGCAGAGTTGCCTCTAACCTTTGCACCCAAATTCATTCTGACGAATACCCGAAGGCAACAATTAAATTCTAAATCATAATGCAAAACTCAAACTAGTTAGGTTATCACTTGTGCTCTACAACAGTAACATGGATAACCAATTGCTATAAGCATTTACACATTACAAAGACAAAAAACTGTAACCAATAGGCTTTCATTGCCCATTCTAATATCTCAAATCAACGAGTTCAAAGAGTTACTGAATTCATCACAGAGAGGTGTGTTATCATAACGTAGCGCAAATATGATTCTTCATACGCATGTATTGCACATTCATTAGAGTTTAAGGCTCTAACTTATCATATCACTTATGATTCACAATCACATTATTTATCAAAAATCTATAGTATTATCCTGCAATCATCTATTTCTTGTGAATGTTTATAATCTTTCAGTTAATAAAGGAAGTAACATGGGGTCTACTATTACGTGCTTAACCAACATCTCAATCTTATACCGAATCATCAAATAAATTGTAAAAAACTAATCCATATGTGGGTTAGCAATCTACATAATCTCATATTATTGCAAACGAAACTATGCAAATCCTAAATTAGGTAAAAAAAAAATACATTCATAACATATTGTAAATTTTCAAAGAGAATTAAACAAAGTGAAATTCTAATAATCAGATTAAGTACAGATAGTAATTATAATAAGTTACCATTTTGTAACATATTAAACAAATACCGATCACAAAAAAGCAGTGATGGTTATACAACAAAACATCTGACATTAATCACAACAAACAAGTATCTCCATCAAGCATGCGAGGGACACAAAATAACAATAATCACAATTGGATGACCAAAAATGAAAAAAATCTTCAAAGAGATCATACCTATTGGCTCTCGAGATTCACAATGCAAATACACGACATTTTAGAAAAGTGACGAGTACAGAATGACATAGGCATGACAAAACAAGGTCAACCAAATGACTCAAAGTAAATGTGATAAGTAGAGATTATTGATCCTTAATAGGAATCTTAAGTTTTCTACGGCCAGTGGATCAGATACTATCCATTAAGTTCAAATAGATTTGGAAGGAGCAAATAAAAGAGTAAGTTAGCATTCGATTAAGTCGCAATTGAATTCAATATACAAAGGAATGAACGAGATGACGAATTAGATCCAACACTTCTTATCGTACTCGCAAACCAAACTTTTAGACTTAGCACTAATCACTTCCCAAAAGTACCCTTCTCACTCACAAATCAAATCACTAACTTAAATACTACTCATACCTTAGGAAATTTCAAAAACTACTAAGGTTTCCCATGATAATCCATGGACACATGATTAGAGGATAATCAATCCCCACCCAATATGATATCAAAGTCTCAAATAGCAAATAGGATGAAGATCCACCAGGAGATCTCTATCCCTAACATGGACAATATAATCACAGAAAAATGTAAAAACAGTCAAAGACTCTCCCAACAGAGTGCTTATCATAAGGTCAGTTCCAGGATGGGTTTCCACTCTCAATCGCTATGAAATTGAGGGATACAAAAAGATATAACGCTCTATAATCAAACAATATACAAGTATCTAATGGGTTAACCTGTAGTGTACCTGACACAACGTCATCGGATGTAGCAGCATCCTGAGTAGACATTGAATAAAGCCTAGCTGATGTTCTGGGTCTCTGCCCCTGGTGGACTTGAGACTGTTGAGTCTGCCCCTGGTGGACTTGAGACTGCTGAGTCTGCCCCTTTGGGCCTTGTCCTCTTCCCTGATGAGGAACACTGCTTATTGATGCACTAGCTGTAGGTACAAGACGGAAAGTTAACTAATTATCTATAGCAATGAATAGTCACGAACCTGATGAGTTATTTTCACCCAAAAACATCCTCCGATAAATCTATAGCATGAATTACCGCCATGAATTCTCCCATACAACACATGGGATGGCCAAGAAAACTGACCCACCACCTTGAGCAGTACTCTCTGCATGTCAAACTCCAAAACTCTTTGATAGTCCAAATCTAGTACTCTGAGCTGGTCAAGCACCTACACCATGTGTCCCTCCAAATCCCATACTCTGCCCCAGTCAAATCTCAGAACTCTGCCCAGGTCTAAAACCTGAGCCAAAGTGGGACTGAATCCCTGATCCTGCCCTATCCTTGGGCCTTGGGTACCTTGTTGTGCTAACTATAAAAATTGCTGATACATGTCAACTCTTATAAATCTGTCTTAGGAAAACTCTTGCATATCTTCCTTCTGTCCACCCTACCTTTGCTCATACCTCCTCCTATTATCAGAGCTGGATTGCTTCAAAGCACATGCCAAGTCTACACATTCCGTATAACATTAACTGAGCAGAAATCACTTTATCTCTCAGTGTAGGCCTAATGGGATAGTATCTGATCCACTGGCCATTTTCTGTCTAAATTCAATATACAAAGGCCTTTGTATATTGAATTGTATGTGAGTGATTGTGTGTGAATTGTATGTTTAAGTATGTGTTGGAATGTGATTAAGGTGGTAGAATGGGATTTTAATGATTTGGAGTGGATTAGAAGTGAAGTAGTGTGAGATGTGAAGTGTTGGGCGATGAACGTGTCTCAGCTGAAGGTGGAAGAAAGTGTCTTTCAAGGTGCAATAGTGTGTGTTTGATTTGAATAGTAAGTGTTATTGTCGCTAATGCTAGAAATTAATTAGGAAGTTTTTCAATGAATTTTCATAAATAGCTAGAGCCAAAAATAAAAAACATTTAAAACAATAACCCCTAATAATTTTACAAGATCTACACTCTGGAATTTTTCAGGAATTTTCGGATCCGCGAATGACGCTAAATTAAGGTATCAATTAAAGAACTTTATCGATTTATCTAGCATAGCAAACCAAGTTATTTTAACCTGAAAATTTTATGAAAGCCCTATTTTACAGATATGATTCATTATCTAAAATTTTAGGCCATTTCAAGGTCGATAGGTATTTTTCATGAAACTGGCCATTTAGCGTTCGGTTTAGACACCGGTTCGGATTTTCGGGCAAAAATTTTTTAAAATACTTTTTAGGCTAGAAATAACATCAGGATGTTTAAAATGGAATTTTAAGATATTTTGGAGATTTTTCCGGTGCCGAAAACCCTAGGGGTGTTTTGGTAATTTGTCACCCCGAATTGGTATTTTGGTAATTGGACCTTAGAAAGGTATTTTTACATAAATTTACATATGGGAAGTTTATTTTAGTGATTCTACTTATGGGAAGACCATTTTGGTAATTTAAGTTCGAGAGGGGCATTTTGGTAATTTTACACCCTAGGGGCGTTTCAGTAATTTTACATACCCGGTGAGGGGAGGTTCATTTTGGGAGCATGTGTGAGTTTGTATTAAGTTATACTTTTGTTCTATAGGCTGTATTCTAATGGTTCGATTATTCTGTTTAGGTTAAAGCTAAAGACTTCTGGTTAGGATAATTTAGCTGTGGATCCAAGTAAGGGATTCTATCTGAACCTTGGGTAAGGACTTTTGTTCGAACCCTTAATTGATTACTTCACTCATAAGTACTCCTTTGATATATTTATGGCTAAAGCCGAACTCGGAGTTATGTATTGATATCATCATATTCTTGCCCAGAAAATCCTAATGTTGAACCTGAATCGATTATTTAGAAATCTTATGATGCCCGCCTGTATTGCGGGTTGAGAAAATTTGATAATTGTTTATATCCATTCTTCCGAATTGTTGTACTTAAATTCGATAATGTTTCGCAATTGTTTTTGCTATTTATTTATGATTTTCTTCTGGAATTCTGAATGATGGCTTACATCAATATGTTATTGTTATCAGAACCCGAATTGATTTCGGGGACATGAGCTTATGTTAACGCTCATTTATATTGTTGATTTTCTATGTTGACTTGGGTACCTGTTTAGTGGGGAGGCGGTATAAGGCTGGTTGAATCCTGCATGAAACGCAGGCTAGTACCCAAGTTGACTAGTAACTATTTTAGTACAACATGCATGTGTACACTATATAAGCTTGCCATAATGGCATTGCAATCGCCCAAGATCAACATTGATTTTTGATTTTATTAGCTAGAATGATTTGTGCTTGGGTTGAAAGCCCTTGACAAATATTCATCGTATTTAGTTAGAAGGATTTGTACTTGGGTTGAAGTCCCTTGACAAGCTTTCATTGTATTATTTGAAATGATTTGTGCTTGGGTTGAATCCCTTGAAAAAATCTGCTGTATTTTGGAAATGATGACTTGAAAAAGATCTTTTATTGATCGTTTTGGGTTTTGTCCTGATTGTTCATATTTATTTTGGCATCTATTTTTGATGAACTTTGATCATTTTGGGTAATCATTGAGTTTTGATTGTTCGAAGTGTTTTGAAAATCATCGTCGGTTGGATTTTTTAGAGTCTTGTTATAATCTCTTTTGTAGTCCTTGTACAACCTTACTGGGCTCTCAAAAGCTCACCCTTCGTTTGGCTCTCTTTCTGCAGGTGATGATAAAATGTAGCATGTTCGGGAATGGGTTAGAGTCTGTGTGAGATCCCATTTAGTCCATCACTACTGTGTAGGGAGACCCCTGCGTGGGTCAGTTTTGTTAACTCGTTCTATAAGAACTTGAGTTTGTAAAGAACCTAGATCTTAATAGTTCAAGTTTGAGTAGTTTTGTAATATTGAATGTGAAGAGTTTGAGTTGATATTGGATTAACTGTTTTGGAAGTATGTCTTAGTGAACAGGATTTGACAGGTTTGATGTGATCCGGTGGGTTAACGACCCGGGAGTTAGGGCGATGGAGCTCCGGATTTCTTGGGGCGTTATAGTTGGTATCAGAGCAGTTCGGTCTTATGGTATTAAGGGTTTAAGTGTATGATTCTATAGGCATAGAACCGAGTTTAAGTATATGGTTTGGTAGTCACATAACCATAGGGTATAGGTAACACGATTCTGTGGAATCGTATCCTGTTAATGAGAGCAGGATAGGATGATGGTAGAGTTAAGAAATCTTCCTTTAAGGTTGAGAAGTCTACTTTTAACTTGTAATCATACTGTTCTTTAGACATGTGTCGTGTGCACTGATCACTATTCATTGTACCAGTATGGCTTGCTCTCGTAGCACATGAAGCGGAGATAGTACGGAAGGCTGGGAGGTCCCCAATAGGAGGTATCTCAACCTAATGCAGAGGAGCAGTAGAACCCAGAACAAATGTTTCAGTTCTAAACACTATGAACCAGATTTTGACCGTGATGGCACAAAATCTGGCTAACCAACAGCAATGAGCACATAATCTAGCTCAACCACAGCCACAACCTCAAGATGAGAGTACCCTAGGTGAATTTGCCAAACAAGATGCGCCTAGCTTTAGGGGGTCATTGGACCCTATGGAGGCAGAGAACTGGATGTATGAAATAAAGAAAATCTTTCGAACCATTCACTGTAGTGAGAGGCAAAAGGTTGAATTTGCTCTCTATAAACTTAGGGATGAGTCTGAACAGTGGTGGAAAATGGTGAAAAGGAGTTCGACTCGCCAACAATTGGATGAGATGACTTGGGAACAATTCAGAGAATTGTTCTTTGACCGGTATTTCTCAACGAACTATCGTGAACAAATGTTGAGAGAATTTATCATTGTGATGCAAGGAAATCAAGAATCGGTTGATGAATTCGAAATGAGGTTTTCACGCCTTGCCAGATTTGCAATGTGGATGTTACCAACTGAAGAGGATATGTGTTGAAAGTTTGAGTGGGGCCTTAGGCTAGGATATTAAGGGATGAAGTGATTTCTGCTCGATTAACGAGCTATAAAGAATGTGTAGACTTGGCGCGTGCGTTGGAGCGATCCAAGTCCAGCAGCAAGGGATGATATGAACATAAGCAAGATAGACAGAAGAAAACCAGGGAAGAGTTTTCCTAGGGTGAATTTGTAGAGGCTGCCAAGCGTCGACAGTTTGCAAAGTCAGTACAACAGGGTACCCAAGGCCTCGGGATGGGGCAGAATTAGTAATTTAGGTTAGCATCGGCTCAGGGGCCTAGACCTGGGCAGAGTATGGGATTCAGAGGAGCGCAGGGTGTAGGCGCTTGACTAGCCCAGAATACTAGATTTGGACCCTCACCGAATTCTGGAATTCAACCTATACGGCGTACTGGTCAGGGCAGCATGTTAACTTCCTTGGATACCCCATGCATCATATGCAGGAAGTATCACGGCGGTGGGCCATGTTATAGAGTTACCGGTGGGTGCTTCCTGTGTGGAAGTGTGGAACATCGGATCCGAAACTGTCTAGTTGTTAGGAATAATCAGCCAACTTCCCATCCCGCACCTACAACAAGCGTATCAACAAACAAAGGTCCTCGTTGGGGAAGAGGCCAAGGTCGACAAGAGCAGATTCACCAGTCTCAAGTCCAACGGGAGCAGAGGGCCCGGACATCAGTTAGACTTTATTCAATTTCTGCTCAGGGTGCTTCTACATCCAATGCCATGGTGTCAGGTACACTATAGGTTAACCCATAAGATGCTCGGATATTGTTTGAATCCAGAATGGTGTATTCTTTGGTCTCCTTTACTTTTGCATAGTTATTGAGGGTGAGAACCCGTACCTTGTGAACTGTTTCTATTTTGCGATAAGTGTTCCATTGGGAGAGCCCTTGACTGATTTGACGGTTTTCTGTGATTGTGCAATCTATATTTGGGATAGAGATTCTACTATGGACCTCGTATCATTTGTTGTTTAGGGTTTTACCATCATACTAGGTGTAAATTGGTGATTTGATGTATGAGTAAGAGTACCGTTTTGGAAAGATGCCTAGTGTTAAGACTGAAGGTTTGGTTTAAGGGTACAAGAAGGGATTAGAAATTTTACTCTGTCATCTGATTCATTCTTTTGCATAATGAACTCAAGGACGACTTAATTGAATGTCAGCTTACGCTGAGACGTCAGCGAAGATGTCATTCATGACGAGACGTCTTATTTTTTTTCAGAATATTTATCTGTCTTTTTGAATTAATTAGACTTGATGGGGTAGTATCTAACCCACTGGCCATGAGAAAGTTACAAATCTTATTAAGGACCAATAACTTCTTTTGATTTTGATTGCTCTTAGTCGTTGGGTTGACTTTGCTTTGGGAGACTTATATCATCGTTTCTGTGTCTGTCGTTTCTTCTGGAATGTCACAGAATTCTGGTGTGAACCCCGAGAACCAATATGCATGATTTTGTTAAAGATTTTTGTGTTTTGATTGCCTGATTGCATTTATTATTATCATTATTGGTATAGTTTTCCCTACCTGGGTATGAGATTAAGTAGATTCCTAAGCCTCAAATAATCTCTGAGTGAGAATATACTTTGGGAACAAGGATTAGGTTTGGATAAGCTATTTGATGATTCGGTATAAGATGAAAATTTGTCTGAACCCACGATAATAGATTGCTAATTATTTGCTTTTAGAATAAGAAGATTTTGACGGTTTATTCAAAGTAGATGATTGAAAAATAAGGCTGTGAGATTTTTGTAAATAATGTAATTATGAATCAGAAGTGATTTGGTAATAGCGAGTCTTATACTCTAGTGAAAATTAATGTATAGGTATCCAAAAAATTATATGTTGTGCTATGTAAGGAGAATGCAACTCTAGATGACGGATTCGATAATAGATTGGGCTCGTGAAATAGGGCACTAGAGTGTGTTGTGAAACCATAGTGGTTATAGTTTTTTGTCATTATGTGAAGTGTAAGAAGGACCGTAAGTATGCAATACATTGCTATGATAAAATAACACGTCTCTCGATGATGAACTTGGCAATAATTTGGAGTCATTTTTTGAGGTGTTAGAGTGTGCAGTGAAAGTCGGGTGGCTACAACTTTTTGTCATGATTAATTATCTGTGTTGGTGGTTACGAGGTGTAAGTGCTTATAGAAATTGATTTCCCTACTCATGTTAGCTGGGGTAAATGCAGGTCAGGGGGAGACTATCGTTTAGTATTTCGATATGCCTTAAGCTTAAAAAGTTAAGCTTATCAACGTTAAGTAAGTTGTACAAATGATGTAATCTCTAGTATAGTATCAACATAATGCGGGGGTAGCCTATCGTTTTAGTGCTTGACTTAATCTGTGGATATGCATGGAATATGGAGTGGTGTAGGCTTTGCTCAGTAGGTTCTGGAAAAGTTAGAGTGAAGTGTTGGTCGGATAGGGTTTCAGTTCAGCATTACGATTTAAATATAAATAATTGCGTTCGAGTATTCGTGGGATAGGAATTTGGCTATGAAAGTTAGAGATAGTTCAGCTACGATATAGAGTTATCAGAGCAACGCAGTAGAAGTGTAGTGCCTAGGCGTCATGGAATATTCGCTAGCAAATTTCAAGAACTAAATTTTTATAAGTGGGAAGAATGTAATATACCGAACTTTGGGAGCCGGTCAAAATAACCATCGGTGCTCCAAAAAATAAACAGACGATAAATTTAAGTAATGTTCGGGTATTAGTAGCGTGTAGGAGCTTAAAAATATTTTGTTTTGAAAATTTGGGGGCATTTTCATAATTTTGGAAAACTCTGGGGGCATAAAGGTAATTAATGTTCTCGGTGATGAAATGAGCGCCAGTATATGTTTTAAGGGCATTTAATTAAATTGAGAATTATTAGAATAATTTTGGGCTTGAATGCAATTATACAAAATATGGGTTATGTTTTGTAATTAAGTAAAGTTGGGTGTCTTTTTGTAATTTTATAAATATATTTAGAAACCATGTTTTTTTAGGGTTGCCACCACCTACTTGCTTCCATGACTAAGCTAACTAAAACTATTTAAAATTGGAGTGGATAAGTAAAGATTTTGGAAAGAGAAAACAAAACAAAACAAAACAAAGGAATAAAACGAAAAGAAATAAAAGAAAGAGAGGAACAGTGACTGAGCAGAGGAGAAACAGAGAAGAGAAGGAAAACTGAGAGGGAAGAAGAAAGAGAGGGAGCTCGAACGGAGCTAGAGAGAAACTGAGAGATTTTTCTAAGGGTAATCCATATCCCCCATGTGTATGAAATTTGATTACGTGTGTGAGTTCAGGTGTGTGAAAACTGTGATGTGTGTGTGTGTGTGTGTGCGTGGGATGCACCCTGCTGTTACGGCATCAATGGTGCTGTGGTTGTGAGTGGGCTTTGTTGGCGCAAGAGTGTATCATAGGGTGTGCTTAACGGTTAGGGAAAAGGGTAGCTGATGGGTGTGCTCGGTGTGTGTGTGTGTGTGTGTGTGTGTGTGTGTGTGCAGTCTGCTGTGGGTTGTGCGGGAGTATGTGCTTGCTTGTTTGTGTCCATGGTGTGTGGTAGGTATTTTTGTATAATTGTATGCATGATGTTGTGGTATTAGGGTGTGTTTAGGATAAAATTTCATAGGTGTTAGGGTGTGTTTTGGTGGGTATAACCGTGGGCTTGTGCAGGTATTTCAATGGCAAAAGTGTGTGCTTGGGTTACGGGTATGTGAGTGATTGTGTGAATTATATGTTTAAGTATGTGTTGGAATGTGATTAAGGTGGTAGAATGGGATTGTAATGATTTGGAGTGGATTAGAAGTGAAGTAGTGTGAGTTGTGAAGTGTTGGGCGATGAACGTGTCTCAGCTGAAGGTGGAAGAAAGTGTGTTTCAGGGTGCAATAGTGTGTGTTTGATTTGAATAGTAAGTGTTATTGTCGCTAATGCTAGAAATTAATTAGGCAGTTTTTCAACGAATTTCCATAAATAGCTAGAGCCAAAATTAGAAAAAATTCAAAACAATAACCCCTGATAATTTTAAAGATCTACACTCTGGAATTTTTTAGGAATTTTTGGGATCCGCAAATGGCGCTAAATTAGGGTATCAATTAAAGAATTTATCAATTTATTTAGCATAGTAAACCAAGTTATTTTAATCTGAAAATTTTATGAAAGCCCTATTCTATAGATATGATTCATTATCTAAAATGTCGGACCATTTCGAGGCCGATAGGTATTTTTCACGAAACTAGCCTTTTACCGCTCGGTCTAGACACCGGTTCGGGATTTTCGGGCAAAAAATTTTCAAAATACTTTTTAGGCTAGAAATAATATCAGGATGCTTAAAATAGCATTTTAAGATATTTTTGAGATTTTTCCGGTACCGGGAGTGTTTTGGTAATTTGTCGCCCCGAAGGGGTATTTTGGTAATTGGAGCTAAGAAAGGTATTTTTACATAAATTTACATATGAAAAGTTTATTTTAGTGATTCTACTTAGGGGAAGACCATTTTGGTAATTTAAGTTCGATAGGGGCATTTTGGTAATTTTACATCCTATGGGTGTTTTAGTAATTTTACATACCCGGTGTGGGGAGGTTCATTTTGGGAGCATGTGTGAGTTTATATTAAGTTATACATTTGTTCTGTTGACTGTATTCTAATGGTTCGATTATTCCGTTTAGGTTAAAGCTAAAGACTTTCGGTTAGGATAATTGAGCTGCGGATCTAGGTAAGGGATTCTATCTGAACCTTGGGTAAGGACTTTTGATAAAACCCTTAATTGATTACTTGCACTCATAAGTACTCCTTTGATATATTTACGGCTAATGCCAAACTCTGAGTTATGTATTGATATCAGCATATTCTTGTCCAAATAACCCTAATGTTGAACCTGAATCGGTTATTTGAAAATCTTGTGATGTCCGCCTGTATTGCGGGTTGAGAAATTTTGATAATTGTTTATATCCGTTCTTCTGAATTGTTGTACTTAAATTCGATAATGTTTCGTAATTGTTTTTGCTATTTAATTATGATTTTCTTCTGGATTTCAGAATGATGGCTTACATCAATATGTTATTGTTATCAGAACCCGAATTGATTTCGGGGACATGAGATTATGTTAACGCTCATTTATATTGTTGATTTTCTGTGTTGACCTGGCTACCTGTTTAGTGGGGAGGCGGTATAAGGCTGGTTGAATCCTGCATGAAACGCAGACTAGTACTCAAGTGGACTAGTAATTATTTTAGTACAACATGCATGTGTACACTATATAAGTTTGCCATAATGGCATTGCAATCGCCCATGATCAACATTGATTTTTGATTTTATTAGCTAGAATGATTTGTGTTTGGGTTGAAAGCCCTTGACAAATATTCATCGTATTTAGTTTGAAGGATTTGTACTTGGGTTGAAGTCCCCTGACAAGCTTTCATTGTATTAATATCTTTTATTGATCGTTTTGGGTTTTGTCTTGATTGTTAATATTTATTTTGGCATATATTTTTTATGAACTTTGATCATTTTGGGTAATCATTGAGTTTTGATTGTTCGAAGTGTTTTGAAAATCATCGTCGGTTGGATAATTTCTAATTGTAGTCCTTGTACGACCTTACTGGGCTCTCAAAATCTCACCCTTCGTTTGGCTCCCTTTCTGCAGGTGATGATCAAATGTAGCATGTTTGGGAATGGGTTAGAGTCTGTGTGAGATCCTGATGAGCCCATCACTACTGTGTAGGGAGACCCCTGCGTGGGTCAGTTTTGTCAACTCGTTCTATAAGAACTTGAGTTTGTAAAGAACCTAGATTTTAATAGTTCAAGTTTGAGTAGTTTTGTAATATTGAATGTGAAGAGTTTGAGTTGATATCGGATTAACTGTTTTGGAAGTATGTGTTAGTGAACAAGATTTGACAGGTTTAATGTGATCCGGTAGGTTAACGATCCGGGAGTTCGGGGCGGCGGAGCTCCGGAATTCTGGGGGTGTTACAGTTCCCTGTAGGACACATGAACAGACCATCCTAATAACGCATCTCTCAGAACAGACTCCTAGATCAACATAGAAGACAACAATCATAGAATCAACAAGAAATCCAATACTTGACATACAATAGAAATGAGAATCAACATGGCTCTCAGAACAGACTCCTAGATCAACACAGAAGACAACAATCATAGAATCAACAAGAAATCCAATACTTGACATACAATAGAAATGAGAATCAACATGGATTTAAATAACTGATATCTATTAGGGTTTCAATGACGATTAAACCTACTAATATCGATTCATCATTCAGAATTCAAGAATCCACAAAAACTAGAAAGAACAAATACAGACAATTATCGAATTTAGGCACAACAATTCAAAAAAAAAGTATGTTAACAATTATCAAATTTTCTCAGTATATAATAAAAGGCGAGCATCGATAAGATTTTCATCAAATAACCTATTATGATTTAATGTTTGGGTTTGCTTTGCAATGATATGCTGATATCAATACATATCTTAGTGTTTGACAATAGCCATAAGTAAATGGAAAGAATACTTACGATTACAACTTATCAAATTCCTTACCCAGGGTTCAGATAGAAACCCGCACCTCGATCGAAGCTAAATTAGCCTAACCAGAAAATCTTTTGCTTCAATCTAAATAGAACAATATAATGATCAGAATACAGTCTATACTACGATATTATAAACTTAATACTGGCTCACGCATACTCCCTTAGGTGTAAAATTACCAAAAATATCCCTCTCATATTTAAATCCCAAAAATGGCCTTCCCGTGAATAAAGTGACTAAAATATCCCTATTGTATGTGAATTATCCAAAAGTACCTTTTATAGGTAAAATTACCAAAATACCACATCTGAGTGGCAAATTATCGAAACATCCCTTGGTGATTCCCACACCGAAAAAATAGATTAAAAAACAATTTTATGTACTTTGAAGTTATTTTGGCCTAAAAAGTAATTTAAAAAAATTTTGTCCGAAAATTTCGAACCACTGTATCCAGACTGAGCACTCTGAATCTGGTTTCACTAAAAATAGCTCTCGATCTTGGAATGGCACCAAATTTTTAAAAATGAAACATCTCAGTAATATAAGTTTTTCCTAAAATTTTTGGATAAAAATAACTTGATTTGGTATGCTAAATAAATTATGATTTCCTTATAATAGATACCGCCAAAAATCCCCAACGTCTCGTAAAAGTGGCCAAAGTCTCTTTTTTGTACTTTGTCAAATTTTGGTCTGAACTATTTATAAAAAATTTCACAAAACTACTTCACCTAACCCCTCCCCCCTTTAGTGACAATTACAGTCACTATTCAAATTAAAAACCACATACACCTTAAACACACACACACACACGCGCGCGCGCGCGCGCACACACACAACTCACAAACACACACTCTAACACACCTAAACACATAAATCCATACCCAAATACACTATAACACACATTTATTCACCTACTACACACACCTTTACACACATACACGCACCCTCGACACACACACACACATCTTAGTTCCAATAATCACACATATACACCATGTACAAACACAATTACACTTGAATACAACATATACATACACTACACAGTGATCCAGGGCTGCTAGGGCAGCCTTGTATTCCCCTCACACGCCCCAAACTCTTACTCTCACACAGCTATGAACACTCCACTACCCATGACCAAACACACACTGAATTCACCCTAAACATACACAAAACACACATTGAAACATAGACTCAAAGGTTTAGAAGATTACCCCTGAAGAATTTTTTCAATCTTTCCCTCTCTCTCTCTCTCTCTCTCTTCTTCTTCCTAAAGTTCCCCTCCCATGTTTCTTCCTTCTCTCTTTTCTGCTCTTCCTTTCCCATATTTCTATTTTTGTTTTTTTTCTTTAATCTATCAAAGATTTAAATAATCCTTTAATTTATACTTTAAGTGATTAGTCATCAAATAAACAAGAAGGAGGTGGCACCAATTCTGAAAATAGATTTTTTAACCTTTTGACACAAATACCAAATTTTTAACATTGCAAAATAGCTCCCAAAATTTTTCATATTTACAAAATGACCCAAAAATTTCAAAATTACATTTTGATCCCTAAATAGTTTTAAGCTTTCATACTCTACTAATACTCAAGTATTACTCAAAGTTATCGCCCGTTTGTTGTTCAGAGCACATATAATTATTTTAAATAGCTCAAAAGTGCGGGACATTACATCTAGGTGTCATCATAATTGGAGCCTCCACCAAGTAATCTTTTAACTGCTTCAAAAGCCAATTTACGCTATAAGATGCCAAAAATCTGGAGCTCTATTAGCCAGAATTCTCGAAGTATTAACCTATCACATCACAATACATCAAACTGTGCTTAGTGACAGAAATAATCCTAACTCAATTGCAAATTCCAAAATATACCAAAGCTTCTAAATGGACTCTAAGTCAAATTCTTCGAAGTATACAGTTTGAAAGAAACTGAGAGTGAGCTTTTGAGAGCTCAGTAAGGTCGCTTAAGGAATAACCAAAAGATTCCAAAGTCAATTTGATGATAATTTTTCAAAACACTTCAAACAATTATAAACAGTTTGATAACAACATAAGGAAGAGTTTTACCTCAATCCTATTCGATCAAATACCAAAACAATCATTTAAAATTATTTTCAAATTCATCATCTTACGATACAATGATGGTCTTCTAAAGGATTTCAAAACAAATACAGATAGTTCAAAGACAATGTGGGGAAGGGTTTTAGTTAATCGTAAACAGTTTGATGGCAATATGAAAAAGATTTTCAACTCAATCCCCTTTAATCAGATATCAAGACATTCATTTTCAATCATTTCAAAACAATCATTATAAGATATAATGTAAACAAATTCAGAAGATATTGACAATGGATAAAGGCAATGCCACATAGACAATGCAAAGTACAGAGTACACATGCATAATGTACAATAACTAGTCTTTTTATGAAGGTTCTAGCTCTGCATAGTTACACAGGAACAGACTATCCTTATAACGCCTCCTGACAGAATAGATTCCCAGGTTAATATCCAAAAACAACAATCACTAAATCAACAAATAATTCAATGCTAGACATGCAATAAAAAATAAGCATCAACATGTTTAATTATCAAAAACCCCTAAATGATATCGAATAGGTTCGGATAGAAACACTTCCTTAGATTCGAAGCTAAGCTAGTCTAAGCAGAAAGTCTTTTGCTTTAACCTAAACAGAATAATTCAATTATCAGAATACAATATACACTACAGTATTATAAATTCATTACTGACTCACGTATATCCCCAGAATACCCCCCTCTCCTCCCAAAAAATACCCCTTATGTGTAAAATTACCAAAAGCACCCTTCTCATATCTAATTTACAAAAACATCCTTCTCGTAAATTCAATCACTAAAATATTCCTACCATATGTGAATTAACTTCAAAGTACCTTTCATAGGTAAAATTATCAAAATACCTTCTACGAGGGACAAATTATCAAAACACCTCCTGGTGACTCCCGCACTGAAAAAATCTCAAAAACATATTAAACGTGATTTTACATACCCTAAAGTTATTTTTGGGCTAAAAAGTGTTTCTAAAAAGCTTTGCTCGAAAATCTCAAACCAGTGTCTAGATCAAGCGCTTATAAGTCGGTTCTGCTAAAAATAGCTATCAACTTTGAAATGGCATGAAATTTTAAAAAATGAAACACATAAGTAATATAAGGTTCTCCTATTTTTAGATTAAAATAATATAATATTCTGAACTTTGGGAGCCGCTTAAAATAACCATCCATGACTTGAAAAAAATAATGGGGTACTTATTTTAATCAATGCTCGGATATTAGTTGACTATGAGAGATTAAAACAATTTTGGGGCAAAAGTTTTATTTTGAAAACTTTTGGGGTCATTTTGTAATTTTGAAAAACTTTGGGGGTGTAAATGTAAATTATGTTTAAGGTGATGAAAAAATAATAATATGAGTGATAGTACATATTTAGTGACATCTAATCAAAATTAAAATTATTCAGTACCAAAATGAAATTACACAGTTTTGGGGCCAATTTGCAGTTTTTGAAAAGTATGCATTACGTGTCAAAATTTTATAGCAAACTGTTTTAATGGATGCCACCTCCTATTTAAATTGTTGGTGATTAATCAAGTTTATTATAAACTAATGGATTAAATAAAGAAGAATAAAATAAAATGGAAAGAAAATTTGGGGGGTAAAATGAAAATAAGAAAAGATTAAAGAGAAGAACGGAAACAGAACATAGAAGAGAAAACAGGGGACTCATGTGGGGGGGGGGGGGGGGCAAAATTCAGTAGAATAATCAGAGAGAGAGAGAGATTGAAAAGGATTCTCAAGGGTAATCCCATCCTCATCAAGTGTAATTATGATTTTTAAATTTAGTGTGTCTTTGTGTGTTTTCGGTGTGCACTGAGGTGTGTGTTAGTTGGTTGCTTTCATGGCTGCCGAGGTAGATGTATGAAGTTATGTGTAATTATTATGCAAAGTGTGTTTGTGTGTGTGTTTAGGAGGCGTGGGAGATGGTGGCAGTGAGTATAATTGTATAATTCATGAGATGCGCGTGTATATCAGTGTGTGATTTGTGTGTGTTTTTAGGTTTAAGTGCTTCGGGGTTTGTGTTTGATGAGGGAAGGTGGTATATTGCATATATGGAGTGTTTATGGGTAGGAAGGAGTGTATTGAAAAAGGCATGTGTGCGTTTGAGTGTGTGACAGTGTGTGCTTTTTTTTGGAAATGGATTGTGTATGCGATTGTGTGTATAAATGGGTTGTATTGTGTGAAATGGAGGATTAGAGGGTGTTTTAGGAGTGTAATGTGTGTGTGTGTTAGTGTGAGAATGGAGGTTATATGAGAGTGTGGGTCTCGGCTGAAGGAAGAAGAATGTAAGTGTGTGTTTAAGGTACAATAGTGTGTGTATAATTTGAATAGTACTTGTTTTTTGTCACTAAAAGGGGGATTTGGGGGGGGGGGGGGGGTTAGGTTAATAGTTTTAATCCGAATTTTTATAAATAGTTAGCTGCAAAATTATATAAAGTCCAAAACAGTAACCCCCAATATTTTTACGAAACACACGCTATGAAATTTTTTGGAATTTTCGGTGTCCTGGAAGGATACAAAATTAGGATATCGATTAAAGAAAATTCTGGATTTATTTAACATAGTAGACCAAGTTATTTTAATCTGAAAATTTACTAAAAATATTATTTTACTGATATGTTTTATATTCTAAAATTTCGTGCCATTCTGAGGGATAGGTATTTTTAGCCGAACCGACTTTTGAGCGCTCGGTCGAGACACCGATTCAGAATTTTCAGGCAATTTTTTTTAAAAATACTTGTTAACCCAAAAATGACTTCAGGATGCTAAAAATAGTGTTTTAAGATTTGTTTTTGGGTGCCGGGAACCTCCAGGGGGTATTTTGGTAATTTATCGCTTATAGGGGTATTTTGGTAATTTTATCTATGAAAGGTATTTTTGAGTAAATTTATATACAGTAAGGTCGTTTTAGCGGTTCTACTCATGGAAAGAAGGTCGTTTTGGTGATTTAAGTCAAAGGGGCATTTTAGTCATTTTACATACTCAGTGAAGGGGTTCATATTGGGAGAATGCTTGAGTCCATATTGATTTAGGACATCGTAGCGGTAGACCATATTCTTATCATCTAATTGTTCCGTTTATGGTAAAGCTAAAAGACTTTCCCGTTAGGATAATTTAGCAGCGGATCTAGGTAATAGTTTTTATCTGAACCTTGGGTAAGGAATACTGCGTAAGCCCTAATTGCAACCACATTATTAGTAAGTATTCTTTGATTTACTTATAGCTATTGTCAAATATTGAGACATGTAATTAATATCAACATGCTGATATCCTGAAAAACCCTAACATTGACCTTATATCGGTTGTTTAGAAATCTTATCGATGATTATCTTGTATCACATGCTGAGCAAATCGATAAATTGTTTGTATCCGTTCTTCAGAATTGTTATGCCTAAATTCGATAACAGTTCTCAATCTTTCTTTCTATTGCTTGTAATTATTGAAATCCTAATTGTTCTTGTCATATGCATTCAACTTGGTGCTGATTTTATTGCATGTTAAGCAGTTAGTTTCTTATTGATTTTGTGACCAATTGTTACTGTGTTGACTAGGGAATCTGTTCCATGTGGAGGTGGTGTAAGTCTTGTTTGTTATTGATTACTATGAGGAAGCAAGCTAGTTCCTTGATCGATGAAAAGGGCTAGTTATTACCGTACATCATGTATGTGTACAACTGTGTATTGCGGGAATCGCAGTACAACTGTGTATTGTGGGAATCGCAATACAACTGCCCAGGATCAACGTTATGGAATCTGATTATACTGTATCTGACTGTGACTATTTTGCTTACACTGTATCTTACAATGACAGTTTTGGAAACAATGTTCAAATAAAGGTATAGTTGCCTAACTTAGGGGATTGAGTTGAAAATTTTTCCCATACTGTGATTAAACCGTTTGTGTTAGTATGAAACCCTTTCCCTATTCCCCTTGAAGTATATGTATTCATTTTGAAACCCATTGTAAAATCATCTTTGTATTTTTTAAAATGATGGCTTGAAAGTGATCTTCAAATGATCATTTGATATAAGGTTATGACTGTTAATATTTGTTAGAAACTGAGGTGATTGCAAATGTTTGATTTGGTGTTGATCTGTGGTCGATTTTGGTATATACTTAGAATTGATTAAGGTTGTTTTGGAAAATTTCTAAATTGTGCATTATTGTTGAAATGTTTCCAGACATTATCCTCGGTTGAAGTCAAGTCATTTTGTAATCCTTTTGGTTGTTCCTTGAACTACCTTACCGAGCTCTCAAAAGCTCACCCTTCGTTTGATTCCTTTCTGCAAGTAATGCTCAGCCGTAGAATGCTTGGGAATGGGTTTAGAATCTGTGTGAGATTCTGGTGAGCCCACCACTGCTGTGAAGTAAGACCCTTGCTTGGGTCAGTACTATTAGCTACTTTGTAAGGAACCTAAATTAAGTTTTAGAAGTTTTGAGTTGTAAGACTAGTTTAAGTTAAAGTTCTTTTTGGACTGTACATATTTTGAAGTATGTGAGTTGATGTCTAGTTATAACTTTGAAGTATGTGCCAATTAACTGAATTTGACAGGTTTGATATGCAGTGGTAGGTTAACATTCTAGGAGTTTGGGGCGATAGAACTCTAAATTTTTTAGATGTTACAGTTAGTATCAGAGTGGTTCGGTCCTGTGGTATTAAGAGGTTAAATACATGATTTCGTAGACATGTAATCATATAGTGTAGGTAACACAATTATGTTGGACAATATTCTCGTTAATGAGAGTAGGGTAGGACGAAAGATATAGTTAAAAAGTCTACCTTTAGCTTGTAATTGTGTTGTTCTACAGACACATGTTAATATAAACTCGGATAATTGTTCATTTTACTAGTATGGATCGCACGGGTACCACTGGCAGTAGAGATAGTACAGAGGGCCAGGAGGTCTCCGATAGGGAGGAACAGTAGGACCCAGGACCGATGGTTGCAGTTCTGAACACTGAACTAGACTTTGACCTTGATAACATAGAATCTGGTAAACCAGTGATAAGGGGTACTAGACCTGGTCGGTACCCGATTCGACCACAACCTCAAGATAAGAGTACATTGGATGAATTTAATAAAAAAAATACTACTAGCTTTTGGGGGTCATTGGACCCTATGGAGGCGGAGAACTGGATTAACAAAATGGAGAAATATTCTGAGCCATTCACTGCAGTGAGAGACAAAAGGTTCAATTTGATATCTATGGACTAAGAGGTGAGGCTGATCAGTGGTGGAAAATGATAGAGAGGAGTTTGAGTCGTCAACAATCAAATGAGATGACTTAAAAACAATTCGGGGAATTGTTCTTCATCCGGTATTCCTCAACGAGTTATCTTGACCAGTTGTTGAGGGAATTCGCCACGGTGACGCAAGGGGATCAAACAATAGATGAATTTGAAATGAGGTTGTTGTGCCTGGCCAGATTTGTAGTAAGGATGTTTCCAACATAAGGAGATAAGGGCTGGAAGTTTGAGTGGGGCCTTAGGCGTAAATTGAGAGATAGGGTCATCTATGCTCGGTTTACGAGCTATAGGGAATGTGTAGACTTGGAAAGTGCTTTGGAACAATCCAAGTCTGACCAAAGAAAGAGGTACATGCAAAGGTGGGGTGGACGGAAGAGAAATAGGTAGGAATTCCTCTGGGAAAGATCTACAGGGCAAACAGACGTCGACAGTTGTTAGCGCCAGTACAGAAAGGTGCCCAAGGCTCGAGGATGTGGCAGAGGCACAGGTTTAAGCTTGCTTCAGCTCAAGGATTTAGACCTGGGTAGGGTTTTGGGATTCGACCAGGGCAGGGTATCGAATTTTGAAGAGCGCAAGGTGTAAGCACTTGATCAGTTCAGAAACTAGAGTTGGACCTTCACACAATTTTGGAGTCTGACCTATACAGAATACTAGTTAGGGTGGTGGGTTAGCTTTTTCGGCCACCTCATCTATCATGTGGGGGAGGTGTTATGGCAGTAGGCCATACTACAGGGGTTACCGAAGGATGTTTTAGGTGCAGCAGTATGGATCATTAGCTTCGAGACTGTCCGGTTGTAGAAATAATCAGTTAACTTTCCGTTCCGCACCTACAATTAATGCAGCTATAAGCAAAGGTCTTCGTCAGGAAATAGGACAAGGTCAACAGGGGCAAACTCACCAGTCTCAAGTCTACCAGGAGTAGAGGCCCGAGACATCAGCTAGACTTTGTTCAATATCCGCTCAGGGTGCTACTACATTTGATGCTGTGGTGTCAGGTACACTACAGGCTAACCCATTAAATGCTCGGATGATGTTTGATTCCAGAATGACATATTCTTTGATATCTCTTACTTTTGCATAGCTATTGAGGGTGAGAACCCATTATTTATTAACTGATCTTACGATAAGCATTCCGTTAGGAGAGTCTTTGACTGTCCTACTGTCCAGGTTGGGGATAAAGGTCTTTTTGTGGATCTCATCCCATTGCTGTTCTAGGCTATGATATCAGACTAGGCGAGGATTGGTTATCCTTTAACTACGCATCCATAGATTGTCAGAGAAACCCTAGTACCGTTTAGAAATTTGTAAGTTATGAGTAGTAGTTAAATCGGTGATTTGATTTATGAGTGAGAATGGTGCTGTTGAGGAATGACTAGTGTTAAGCCTGAAAGTTTGGTTTGAGAGTACAATAAAGAGTGTGGGATCCTACCTTGTCATCTCGTTGATCCTTTTTATATATTGAATTCAACTGTGACTTAATTGAATGTTAATCGGCTTTAAGACATCAGAGAAGTTGTCATTCATGCTGAGTCCTCTTATTCCTTTTCTAGGATATTTATCTGTCTCTCTTGAATCTATTTGAACTTGATGGGATAGTATTTGGCAACTAGCCATGGGAAAGCTATGAATTCAATTAAGGATTGATTGTAATTACTTCGAGTCATTGGGTTGACTTTACTTCGTCAGACCTACACCGTTACTTCTGTACTCATTGTATTTTGGAATGTCATAAAGGTGCGTCGTGAAATCCTGAGAGCTAATATGTATGATTTTGTTAAAGATTTTTGCATTTTGATTGCCTGATTGTAACTATTACTATCATTTGACCCCCAAATGTTTGATTGAGATCATTGTTATTGTGATTAACATTAGATGCTTTGTTGTATAACCATCATTGTTTCTCTATAATTGATGTTTGTTTAATCCCTTCCAAAATGGTAATATGTTATGATTGCTGCTTGATGTTAATCAGATTATCAAAATTTTGCTGTGTTTTAGTCTCAATTGATTTGAATATTAGCAACATGTTATGTACGTGTATCTCTACCTGATTCAGGATTGTATCATTTTACCTACCCTAATATGGCACCTATGTAGACTCCTAAGCCTTAGATAATCGGTGAGTGAGAGTGGACTCAGAGAACGTTGATTAGATTCAGACAACCTATTTGATGATTCAGTATAAGGCTAAGATTCGACTGAACTTGTGATAATAGACCGCTGGTTATTTGATTTTGGAATCAAAGGTATAGTGGCTACAGTTTTCTTTCATTCGCAAAGTGTAAGGGCTTACATTGATTGATGATCTCTGTTAGTGTTTATGGGTTACAAGTCACACATGATCGTCGCTTGGTATTCTAGTATGCCTTGAACTTGAAGTTAAGCGTGTGATCAATAAGTAAATTGTACAAATGATAGTCTCTGGTATAGTACCTTTAAAGTGCAGTGGAAACCTGTTGTATTAGAGTTTGATTCAGTTCGTTGCATATGCGTTGAATTAGGAGCGGTGCAGATTTAGTTCGAAGAGTTTCATATTAGCTAAGTCATTGATCGCGAAGTCTCAGATGGTTAAAGTGAAAGTGATAACTTTATAGGTTTGAGTTTAGCATTACCATGTGAAATTTAAATAGTTGCGTTCGGGTATCTGTGGGACAGGAATCTGGGTGTGAAAGTTAGATATAGTTTAGCTACGATTTGGTAGTTATCAGAGTGACGCAGTGAAAGCATAGTGCCAAGATCTTATAAGTGATAAGAAATCAGAGATCAGAATTTCAAGGACAAAATTTTTATAAGGTAGAGAGAATGTAATATTCTGAACTTTGGGAGCCGTTTAAAATAACCATATGTGACCCAAAAAACCAAAGGAGTGCTAATTTTGAGCAATGCTCGGATATTACTAGAGTATGAGAGCAAAAGTGTAATTTTGAAAACTTTTAGGGTCATTTTGTAATTTTAGAAAACTTTGGGTGTAAATGTAAATTATGTTTAAAGTGATGAAAAATAATAATATGAGTCATGGTACATATTTAGTGACATCTAATCAAAATTAGAACTAATTCGGGGCCAAAATGAAACTACACAATTTGGGGCCAATTTGTAAATTTTGAAAAGTATGCATTATGTGTCAAAGTTTTAGAGCAAACTCTTTTAGTGGATGCCACCTCCTATTTAAATAGTTGGTAACTAATCAAGTTTCTTATAAACTACTGGATTAGATAAAGAAGAATAAAATAAAATGGAAAGAAAATTCGGGAGGTAAAATGGAAATAAGAAAACATTGAAGGGAAGAACAGAAGCAGAACAAAGAAGAGAAAACATGGGACTCATGTGGGGGGGGGGGATTCGACATAATAATTAGAGAGAGAGAGAGTGATTGAGAAGGATTCTCAAAGGTAATCCCCTCATCATCAAGTGTAATTCTTATTTTAAATTTAGTGTGACTTTGTGTGTTTTCGGTGTGTAGTGAGGTGTGTGTTGGTTGGTTGCTTTCATGGCTGCCGAGGTAGATGTGTGAAGTTACCTATAATTGTTAGGCAAAGTGTGTTTGTGTGTGTTTAGGAGGCATGTGAGGTGGTAGTAGTGAGTATAACTGTATAATTCATGAGATGCGTGTGTGTAGTGTGTGATATATGTGTGTTTCTGGTCTAAGTGCTTCTGGTGTGTGTTGATGTTGAGAGAGGTGTGTGTGCATTTGAGTGTGCGATCGTCGGTGTGGGTGTGTGACAGTGTGTGTTTTTTTCGGGTGTGGATTGTGTGTGTGATTAATTGTATATATGTATTGTATTATGTGAAATGGAGGATTAGAAGGAGTTCTAAGAGTGTAATGTGTGTGTATATGCGACTGTGTGTAAGTTAGTGTGAGAAATGGAGGTTCTGTGAGAGTGTGCATCGCGATGAAGGAAGAAGAAGGCAATTGCATGTGTTTAAGGTGTAATTGTGTGTGTGTGATTTGAATAGTACTTGTTTTTGTCACTAAAAGAGGGGGGATGGTGGAGGTTAAGTTAACAGTTTTCAGTGTCCACGAAGGACGCTAAATCAGGTACCGATTAAAGACAATTCTAGATTTATTTAACATATTAGACCAAGTTATTTTAATCTGAATTATTTTTAAAATATTATTTTACTGATATGTTTCATATTCTAAAATTTCATGTCATTCTGAGGCCGATAAGTATTTTTAATCGAATTAGCTTTTGAGCGTTTGATCCGGACACCGGTTCGGAATTTTTGAAAAAAATTTTCTAAAATAATTTTTAGCCCAAAAATGATTTCAGGATGCTAAAAATCGTGTTTCAAGATATTTTTGAGATTTTTCGGGTATCGAGAACCTCCAGGAATTATTTTGGTAACTTGCCATCTAGAGGGGTATATTGGTAAGTTTACCTATAAAAGGTATTTTTGAGCAAGTTTACATACAGTAAGGTTGTTTTAGTGGTTCTACTCACGAGAATGCCATTATGTCATTTGTAGTTCATTTACAAGTTTCCTTTGTGTATATATTTCTTTAGATGGTCCAAATTGACAGCCTGAGACAACTTAATTCCATCTAAGTCAACTAAACGAACTGCTCCTCCTGTCATAATTTACTTGATTACATAGGGTCTTGACCAATTGTGCTCAAACTTACCCTGAGGTCTCCACACTTGGCTGATGTTCTCTTTCAATATTAAATCTATTTCTTTAAAACCATGTTGCCTTTTTGCGCTTGTTAAATGATGGGGAAATTCAATGCTAGTAAACCTGAGTATAGTAAAGGACTTTCACTACTTCTCATCTGCTAGTGCCAATTCTTCAAACCGGTTATAAACTCAATCTTTGTAATACCCTGCATTTTTTGTAGCAGTTTAAAATAACTATCAGAGACCCAAAAATAAACGAGCATTAATTTTGAACAATGGTTGGGTATTCGTAGAGTATGGGAGCTTAAAATAGTTTTGGGGCAAAAATATAATTCTGAAAACTGTTGGGATCATTTTGTAATTTTGAAAAACTATAGGGTGTGAAAGTAAATTATATTTGTGATGATAAAAATTAATAAAATAAGTGATAATATTTGTTTTAGTAAGATATAATTAAATGAATCGAGATTGGAATAAATTGGGGCCTACTGGTAATTACACAAAGTTTTAGGACTAATTTGCAATTTTGAGAAGTATGCACTAATGTGTCAAAATTTTAGAGAAATTGGTCCTAATGATGTCACCTCCTACTTATTCTACCTGATGAGTAATCCAATTAATTATAAACCAATGGATTGGATTAAATAACAACAAAAGAAAAGGAAAAGAAAGTTTGGGGAGAAAAATAGAAATAAGAAAAAAAAGAGAAGAATAGAGAAGAGCACAGTGCTCGGCCAAGAAAAATAGAGCAGGGAAAAAGGGAGATTTCGAGTGAATTCTTGGGGTGATTTCTCTCTTTTCATGTTCATTTTAGTTTGTTAATATAGTGACTGTTGCAGGTAACGGTGTGTCTTATCTGTATGTGTAGTGTGCTTGTGTTCACTGTGAGTTTATGTGTGCTATGAGTGTAAAAGTGTCTTTCAGTATATACGTGTGTGTGGTGGTGTAAGTAGTGGGATTGGGTGTGTTTTTAGTAGGTTACCGAGGGGTTTAGTGTGTGTTTTGTGGGTGCAGTGTGTGTTATGCGACTGTATGGGTGGTGTGTGCTTTTGTGTGTGTGTGTGTGTTAGAGTGTGTTAGATGTGTTAACATGTGTGGATGGGTGTAACAGTGAGTGGTTGTGGGAATTGGACATGCAAATACTTTAGCAGAGAGGGGAGTGTGAGGAAGATGAAGTGTGCGTGTGTTTAAGGTGTAATACTGTGTGCTTTGATTTAAATAGTGACTATTTTTTTCACTAAAGACAAAAAACCAATTAGGCAGTTTTAATCTAATTTTTTATAATTAGTTAGGGTCAAAATCTGATAAAGTCCAAAACAGTAACCCCCATTAGTTTTATGAGATGTACGCTATGAAATTTTTTTGAGATTTTTCAGTGTTTGCGACGAACACTAAATAGGGCATCGATTAAAAAGAATTAGCGAATTCATTTAGCATAAACCAAGCTATCTTAATCTGAAAATTTTGAGAAAAAACTTATTTTACTGAAATGTTTCATTCTCTAAATTTCGTGTCATTCCTAGGCTGATAGGTATTTTTAGCTGAACTGACTTTTGAGCGCTTGATCTGGACATTGATTCGAAATTTTCAGGCAAAAAATTTCTAAAATACTATTTAGCCCAAAAGTAGTCCGGCTCCTGACTAGGTAGTGGGCATAGAGATTCACTATTACGATATATGATATTTATCTATATTGTATACTGGCTGGGGCCTTTCAAAGTTTTAACTTCATGATACTTAAAATAGTGTCTTATGTGTTTTTAAGACGTTCTGGAGTCGGGAACCCCTGGGGGTATTTTGGTAATTTGCCACCTTGAGGGGTATTTTGGTAATTTTAAGACATTTTGGGAGTATGCGTGAGCCCGTGTTGTATTCAGATGAGTTGATTATTTTCTTTAGGTTAAAGCAATAGACTTTTCGTTAGTTAGCTTAGCTTCAGATCCAAGTAAGGGTTTCTATCTGACCCCGGGTAAGGATTTCTATCCTAACCCATACTTTAAGTCGTACTTTCTTTTAATTTACGTATCTTTCAAAGTCTGTAGAATAATTTTTGGGTGCTCACTATGCTCCTCATCTGAATTAGAGTACACCAAAATGTCGTCAATGAAAACAATAACAAACTGATCCAAATACTGCCTAAACACACAATTCATTAGATCCATAAAAGCAGCAGTAGCAGTAGTCAACCCGAAAGGCATCACTAAGAACTCATAGTGATCGTAATGAGTCCTAAATGCAGTTTTTTTGGCACATCCTCTACCCTAACTTTTAGTTGATGGTATCCAAAATGCAAATCTATCTTCGAGAAAAACTTTGCTCCTTGAAGTTGGCCAAACAAATCATCTATGCGTGGCAAAGGATATTTGTTACGAATGGTGATCTTATTCAACTCACGATAGTCAATGCAAAGTCTCAACATGCCATCCTTCTTCTTAATAAACAAGACCGAACACCTCAAGGTGACACACTAGGGCGTATGAACCCCCTATCAAGTAGCTCTTGAAGTTGTTCCTTTAGCTCTTCACTTTTATAGGCGCCATGTCATACAGAGCCTTGGAAATAGGTCCCGCACCAGGAACCAAATCAATCGTGAATTCTACCTCATGATCGATGGGTTTTCTCGGCAACTCCTCAGGAAACACCTCAGGAAAGTCGCGTACTACTGGTACATTTGATATCTCAAGACCTCCATGATTAGTATCAAGGACATGTGCAATGTAACCCTTATAGCTCTTTCGAAGCATACGACGAGCCGAAATAGCTGAGATAACAGACAACCCGCTAGGCTTTGAACCCCAAAACTCAAACTCAGATGAATCAAATAAACGAAAATGGACTCGCTTCTCAAAGCAGTCAACTAAGATATGTTAGGATGCCAACCAATCCATACCTAAAATCACATAAAAAATTTGGAATATCTAGAGGAATTAGATCCCTAAGGAGGTCCCTATCACATATGCGAATCTTATAGTTCCTAAATACTGATTTAACTATCACAGAATCTCCAATTGGAGTATCCACAAATAACTCATAGTCAAGAGAATGGGGTTTAACCCCAAGGCGACGTGCACATGAAAGAGAAACGAAAGAGTGTGTGGCCCCATAGTCAAATAATACATGCACATCAATTGAGTTAATTTGAATTGTACTTGCCACCACACCTTTTGAACCTGATGCATCCTTAGCTGTCATGTTGAACACCTTCTGGTAGCCTTAGGTTTGTGCCCTCTTGCTAATTGACTTGCACTTTGTCTTGGGCCTGAAGCTGTAGTCACTACAACTTAACCTCGCGAGCCAGATTTCCCTGATGTTGGAATAGGACAATCTCTGATATGGTGACCCTTTTGGCCACACATGAAGCATGCTCCCGTATCCCAATGACAATGCTGACTACCATGTCTCTTGTTCCACTTGACTAATAGGGTCGGAACCTGTAGATGGGGGGTCACTGAGCAAGTTCTGATTAGAATCCCTATTAAAATTACCCTGAGCCTGACCCTGTCTATGACCTTGCCCCTCTGGCCAAAAGAAATCGAGGAAGAAGTCTGTCTGCACTTCCCATCACCTTGTGCCATGTGTAACTGGGTTAGCTCTGGCAGTCTCTCTTGTCTGCCTTTGTGTCTTTTCTCTCTCTGTAGTCCTTTACCTCAGCCTCAATAGTTTTTGCAATGTCCCCACACTTAACATAGGTCCTAATCGGGACTGGAATAATATGCTGCCTAATACTAGGCTTAAGACCCCAAGTAAACATCTGCACTCTATCCTTCTCATTTGCTACCGACTGCTTACCATAATGAGACAGTCACGTGAACTTGATCTCATACTCAACGACACTCTCATTCTACCCTCGCCTCAGGTTAAGAAAATCACAATACGTCTGTTCTTTTACATTCTTAAGGAAGTAGCAGTCCAAGAACAAAACCTTAAACTGATCCCTTGTCATCGCCTTGCATTGTTCCGCCGTCTTACTATCCTCAATCATTTTCCACCATTGATCTGGTTAACCATCTAGCTTACACACTGTGAGTTCTATCTTATCCTCATCAGTGCAACCCATAGGCCCAAACACCTTCTCACGTCGAGAAATCCACTTCTCCGCCACAAATAGATCGTTGGTATCCCAAAAGGTTCTACGTTCTTCTTATCGAACTGCTCTAACAAGCTACAAGTTTGAGCCTGCCCATGATTGGGATTCTGATTTGGGTTAGGCTGATTTTGTTGATTTAGTTAAGCTTGCTGGTTCACCAGTAACTGAGTCAGTTGAGCTTACTGATTTGCCACGATAGTCAGAAGATCTGGTGGATTTTTGTTTCGATGACATTTTAATGCTCCACATTCGAATTGTTGGCTCGCCTATTATTACAACCGCTTGCCATTACTACAAGAGAGAACTAGAATTAGATACTAACTAAGACAATTAACTTAAATCTACCCATCCTACGTATCTCACAACTTGTCTGATCCTAAGCATGAGTCTACAGGATTTTAACCTATAGCTCTGATACTAACTGTAACGCCCTGAATTTTCAAAACATTAATATCAAATAAATAAAGTTAGAAATCCTCAAAATATCAAAAAGTATCCCTAGTGGTCATTCAGAGCTTTTACTAATCAATCCCAAAGATACATCAATAAACTCCACAGCGGCCCAAAGCATTTATATAGTCCAAATTACTCCGACACGGAGTTCCAAAATAAAATCTAAACAGATTCAATTTGTCTTAGTTATTAAATTTAAAAATGCTAATACTGATTCTGAGATAAAAACCACTAACTCTCAGTCGCACAGCTAGCTTTGTAATCCAATCCCCTCTACTGATCACATGAAAGGGAAACAATAAGGGAGTGAGCCAAATGCCCAGTAAGGTCGCTCAACGGGCCAACCCAAAAGGATATGTCTGAGAAAACAAAATTGCAGACGTATAGAATTTTTTACGGAACATATACACAAAAGAATTTCGAAATGCCAAACATATTTTTGTATCGAGATAGACACTGGGGAGACATTCAGAATAATGTCACACATGCCATCACACGTGGAACAAGGTTTAGAAAATAATATTGCAATCTCTAACTCATCCCATTAAGTTAACCCACGTTCCAATCCTCGTGGGTAAGTTAGAAACAGAATAGTCACATAAACGTGACATGGCTCGACAAAATACTGTAACACCTAATACATAGACCTGAGACGAACTCTACATAATACTTTCTAATAGCTAATCAGTAAAAAAAAGAAAAAGAAATAGTAAACAAATGTTTGCAAAGTAATAACACCACTGTGAAAACGAGTGGTATCAGCAGACTCTGAAAGAAAAGTTAAATTCAATGGGCAGAATATTGCAAAGCATATGACCCATGCACTGTGCATAATGACACAAGGCAGCAAAGGAAAAAAAAGAAAAAAAAACGAAAAAACTTCCATGTAAAAAATTTCATATGTTTAAAGGGAATTTACACAAAAAACGAGGTCAACTACATTGAATTTTATGGCCAAGAAGGAGGTGTACTCCTTGTAACCAATCTGAAAGTAAGCAACAATGGGCATTAATTCCAAGAGCAACAAAAGTGACAAACAACCAAATAATTCAAACAGTACATCAAAAAGGAATTGCAAACGAAGAAATTGCTTGCACGGTAACTGAGGCAACAGATAAACATTCTGAAACTTTCGATTGACACAAAACCCACAATGAAATTATGCATTGTTTTTGACACCGTAACGCCAACAATTAATTCGATCTTTGAGCAAATGTAATTTTCTGAATCCAAGAAACCAGATTAAAGAATTTAAACCTTTAAACAAATAAGATTGATCAGTCCAATGTTGATTGAGATTTTAAGGAGTAAACACCTACCTTTAATTGCACAAATCAACTTCAAGCTTTGATCTTCTCTAACCCAATTACACCAGAAGCCCTAATATCAAAATGCCACAATTCTCAATTAGACTCTAGCAATTACAATATTTTTATGTGGTTCTTACCCCAAAGCTCAATTCTAAAATAAAAAACAAACTTACCTCAAAGTAGATCAAAATCTCCAAAGGTCACTCATTGCCTAGGGATTCTTTGGAGGCTTTTCTGAACTTTGTTATGCTCCTATCAAAATATTATACGTATGTCATCAGAAGTCTTAAAAGGTATATACTTATATTCCTAAAATAATTACAATTCCAAAATACTCATTACGTCCCCAAACACTCTAATTTTATTTTCTTTTGTTTTGTTTTCTTCTCTCTTTATTTCCTTTTAACAAGCATTGAATTATGAGGGGTCTAACAATATCAGGAAATCGATAGAGAGATATAAGGCAAGAATATAGGAAATCAAGGGAGACAAGTGGTAGATTTGCTGAGATGTGTTTTGACTATTGAAGGTGGGAGTAATCCGAAGAGAGGCTGCATGAGAAGTGTCCATAAGCATGACAGTAGCGCAAGAGCATAGCTGGATATGTCGTCTACCGAATTTCGGTGATTGGAGTGCGAACTACCGATAAGCCTTCACCCCTTTCTCACAGATTAAATCACTAAAGTTATGTATTTTGTGTGAGCACAGGGCTGAAGTTTATGGGTATGTGCTTATGGACTGTTGTATTGAATTAGAGAAATCTGGGCATATAATATGTTGATTTTTAAGCATGCATATCTCATTCAATACTTGTCAAATTTGAATTTTCTATAACTTTCTGGAAAGCTTAGGATGTGTACTTTAACATTCTCTTCTATATCACTCTCAAATTCGAAGTGTATGTTACCCTAAAATTCTTAGATTTGGAACTGGTCTACTTTCACTAAAACTGTTTTGAGCTAAGAAATGCATATTAATGTTTTTATTTGATACTTGACAAGTTTAACATTCGTCATGCATGATAGCATGCTATATATATATATATATATATATATATATATATATATATATATATATATATATATATATATATATATATATATATATCTTGCGAGTCTTCAGAAGTAGAGGCTGGGGGTCGTAGGCCGGCAAATCGGGTTATATTGAAACATGATATATTTTGAGCTTGCTCAGTAGGTTAACCTGCTAGAGGCATTATGTTTCACCATGTATGCTGTCAATATGTGCAAAGTCTTGTGTAAGGTCTAAATTTATTACACATAAACTGAATTTGATCGAGTTAGCTTTTGAGTGATCAATTTAGGGTATTAGAAAGAAAAAATGGTAGGTGAACGAGCATTTGGCTTATGTTTTTGGCTTGGTTAGAGTTATTACGATATGTATTATGCTTGAGTTAATTCTTGCTCGTTCACTGCATTCCATCATATGCCATGCATGAGTTGAAGATAATCATATTTTGTTTGGATTATGCACGTTTGTTGTGATTAAGATAGTATTTATGTTGGTCATATGTTTGCTCTACTTAGCTGTGGCTAACCCTTTTCCATCTCTATTTTTTAGATGCTGGGATTCTCTGGAGGCTTTTCTGAACTTTGTTGTGCTCCTATCAAAATATCGTACGTATGTCATCAAAAGCCGTAACAGGTATATACTTATATTCCTAAAATAATTACAATTCCAAAATACATATTACGTCCCCAAACACTCTAATTTTATTTTCTTCTCTCTCTTTCTTTTTTTTCCCCTTTTAATAAGCATTTAATTATGAGGGGTCTAACAATATCAGGAAACTGATAGAGAGATTAAAGGCGAGAATATAGGGAATCAAAGGAGACAAGTGGCAGATTTGCTAAGATGTGTTTTGAGTGATTGAAGGTGGGAGTAATTCATAGAGAGGCTCAAGGAGAAGTGTCCGTAAGAATGACACCAGAGCAAGAGCATAGCTGAATTTTTCGTCTACAAAATTTCGGTAAGCCTAGTTCCACAAGAGCGTTATCACTATTAGAGTGCGAACTACTGATAAGCCTCCACCCTTTTCTCTCAGGTTAAATCGCTAAATTTCTGTATTTTGTGTGAGCACAGGGCTGAGGTATATGGGTGTGTATGCAAAGGTGTGCAGGCCGTGCACTGGTATGTCCGTGTGTTTGCAACAATAGGGCTGTGGAGGTATGTGCTAGTGTGAGGGCAGTTACAGTTGTGTGTACATGTTGGTGTGTATAACTGCGTGTCTACATGTCATAGAGTGTGTATGGTGTATGAGACAACCCCAACCCAAGTGACATCACCGAAGCTGAGATGTCAATCCTGCCAATGTAACAACTTCGAAAACAATATAGAGCTAACAATAGAACTATTAAGATCAGAAAGAGATGTCACAAAATGCTTCCTTACGAAAATTTTCGTGAGATTACTTGATGCAGTGTAGCGGGAAAAAATGCAAAACTTAATATTTACACCAAAATTCACACCATCATGGTGACACTTCCCTCATTGAATCTCAATATAATTTCTCTTTACCTTTACCAGAGGGTTCACGCTGTTCAAACCTAGTACCATAAGGAATGAGTGCAAATTGCCCAGAAAGGATAATAGGCGGAGTATAACGCACTGTCTGTTAGGAAAACATGGAGAATTAGATATGAATTCTCAACAAAGGCAACAAACATAGAAGGTCAGAGAACAATGTCTACAATCAACTTGAAAACATCACCTTGTTTTGACTGAGAGGCTGAAGCCCAACAGAAGATCATCATTTCCACTTGGACGAACTCAATGACTATGTTAATTTAATGCAAGAGAAAACACTAAAGTAGGCAATAATCATGAGAATAACAAGGTCATAAAATTCAGCAACATTTATTGAAATCGACTGCAATGCATACTCGACTTGATACGACCCGACAGACTCTAAAGCGCTTCATCCTTTTTGCCAGTTACATTATTTCACTGATTAGCAGTTACTTCACTTCATTGGCCCTCCTCTTTTGATGCCCATTAGACGGGGTATTGATCTTAGTCTCGCATGAATTGAAAGAGACAATTTCATCAAAAGAACGGACTTAGAGATTATTTTGATCATAAGTCCTCATCAACTTATCAAACTTCACCAATGGGTGGACTAAGTGGAATTATTCTACCTAAAGTCTTCAATAGCATAACTTAAATAAGGAGTACAAAAATGCCATGAAATGTTAAATACTGAAGTGTCTCAATCTCATAAGGTCCCCGTAAAAGTTTTCAGATAAAAATATCCTGATCTGATACAGTTAAAAGTTTGAGAACCCTATTTCACAATTAAAATTATTTGATGTCTTTTGAAGACTCAGAAAACCCCAAAAATTCTCACATTGTAGATCTTTCAAAAACCAACAAGGGTCTCTCTTTTGTGTTTGGCTAAAATCTGGTTTAGAACACTTTTTGGAAAAATAAAGTTTGCAAAGGACTAAAAATTAATGACTTTTAGTGACAATGACAGTCACTATTCACCAGCTTATGGATCAAATATACACGCTTCTTCATTTCACACACACATCTCTACAGGTTCTTGGTTTTTCACTTCCAGAATCACCCCCTCAACACACCTACACCACCTTAAACACTACCATTTTCACTCACACTCTTCACACACTCCACACCTCACATAAACACACATTACACATTAACACACACACACACACACAGAGTCACTGCACCCACCCCTGCTACTGCCCACACACACACACACATGTGTTCTCCCTCACACACTCTTGCACGTTGTGCTCACACCCTCTCCCTCCATCTCTCTCTCTCTCTCTCTCTCACCCTATACCTTTTTATCCATGCCCCAACACACACCTTAAAACTCACACACACATGCACACAGTGGCTCGCAGACACATTGCACACAGTGGCTCGCAGACACATTGCACACAGTAGCAACAACACACATGCACACACACAAACTGCACCAACACTGCACACACCAAATTTCACCCTCATCCACTTTAGTTCCACTCCATTTCTCCCTATTTAATCCCACAATTACATTTAACATGAAATCAAACTATAACTTAATCCTTAATTCCTCAAGCACACACTAACACACCCACACCAAGAATAGACACACATACACACTAAAGAGCTAATTTTTTTTACCTTACTTTAAAGACCTGCAACTTCTTAAATTTTTCACAAAAACACATTCCCTTTCTTGAAAATTCTTCCACTCTCCCCTTTCTATCAAAGCTCAGTTGAACTCTTCATGAATTTGTTTCTTGATTCTCCCCAATTTCCCCTTATATAGCTGCCCCTTCAAGCTAACTCATCTCCCACTTAGCTTCACATGCATATGCTCCACCTCCTGAAAATTTTGAGATGTCATTCCTCCTTGTTAATGGCTGACTTTGGCAACCACTAAACCATGCAAAAAAAAAATTAATTGGATAATAATTAAAATTGAATTTTAATTTTTTTGAATAAGGATATAACATCTAGCCCCTGTAATACTCCAAAAGTTTTCTTTTTCCTTATACAAAATTATTATTTTAAGTAAATAAGTTTGTGATCTTTTGATAATATTAAGAAAATAATTTTTAATGTTTCTAAAATTTTCGATCGAATGAATAGTGGTTTCATTCGAATCAAAATGAAGGGTAATTATGTTTTGGAGTTTCTGAAATTTACGGTTGAATAAATAGTGGTTTCATTCAAATCCAAAATGAAAGGAAATGATGTTTTGGAGTTTCTGAAATTTTTGGTAGAATTAAAGGTTTTAATTCGAATGAAAACTCATTTTCGATCGAATGGAAATAATTTGGCTTCGAATGAAAGTGGGTTTTGCTTCGAATAAAAATATTTTTTTTGTGTGTAAAATGAGCTACTGAACTTTTCGGTAGAATTAAAAGTCGTTTTCAGTCGAATGAAAATAGTTTGGTTTTGAATAAAAAGATTTTGTGTGTAAAATGAGCTACTGAAGTTTTCGATCGAATTAAAAGTTTTAATTCAAAGGAAAACTCGTTTTCAGTCGAATGCAAAAAAAAGATGAAGAAAGTTTCAATTTGAATTAAAAGTTTTAGTTCGAATGACTCATTTTCGATAGAATTAAAAAAAAATTTGAACCATTTTCAACTCTGTCAGATTCGATCGAATCAAACTATATTTCAGTCAAATCAAAACCTTCTATTTTTTTTCCATATAAATAGTCTTGTTATTTCCTTCCTAGCCTTTTTGGGCTCTCTGTTCCTTTGTTTAGTGTACCTTTCCTTTTTCGGCGGAGAGAGAGAGAGAGAGAGAGAGAGAGAGAGAGAGAGATGGCTTGGAGAAGCTCCTTTGGTATTAAGGTGGTACTTTGAGGTTTTTCCTTGTTCGAAAGCTTATAGAGGTAAGGGTTTTACGGTTTTTATTGTGGAAAGGTATTTTTGAAATTCGAATGTTTATGCTCATCAAGTTGGTTTATCCATATTGGTATGTATTTGAGTTATTCCACCTTTGCCCTCTTTAAGAACTTTGTTTCCCCTTTTCATTTGTGCATGATGATACTCATCTCTGAATTCGTACATTTGTGACCGTCAATAGATTGACATTGACTATGTTGAACAATTCTCAAAATAGAGAAGGTCTTTGGACATATGTTTGTTATACTAGAGAGCCGAAGCCTCCTAGTACGCTCCTGAGCACACGTTTGATGTTTGTATGTTTGGTTCGATATTTGGGTCTTATGACCATCATAGTCATCGTATGTTTGTAGCATACATATATTTGAAATGCGTTTTGGGTTAAATGCTAGTCTTTGACACTTTGATATTTGATAGTAAGACATGATTGATCCGTTTAGTCTAATATTGTTATTAGATTATGTCTTTATTGCTTGACATCTTACCATTGGTTTACCATACTGAGCTATTTGAGCTCATCCATTTTCTTTCCTACCTTGCCTTTGCAACAAATAAAGGGAGTGACAATTCAATGTTGTGGTAGCCTTGAAGTCCTTCGACTTTTGCTTATCTTTGAATTTTGTATTCGTACTTTGGAAATCCTACCCGGCTAGGGGTCATTCAAAGTAAATGTATTGGAGTATTCGCTTAGCCGCTGCGCATAGAAATCATTTTGTAAGGGAATGTTTTTGAAAATGTTTTGTAATAGACTTTCGTTGTATATAGAAAACTTTATGTTGGAGGCTTTTAGTGCTCTGTTTATACCATTGCTTTAGAACCTTAGCGGTATATTTAGAGGTTTGTTGGTAGTCACAACCTCCCATGTTGGGGGCGTGACAGGGTTGGTATCAGAGCTTAGGTTTGTGATTTTGTAGACTCGGGTGAGACTAGGTTTAAAGCATTACAAAATGATTGCACGATTAGATTTGGTCTCTCTTGATTAGCGTGCATCCTTGTGCATTTGTAATCTTATACAGTTTCATTTGATGTGCTAGGAGTACCATGCCTCCTAGATGCTCTAATCGTAACGCCAACGAAACTCACAGTCCACCTCCGAATGATGGAGTTGCTAAAGCCATTGTACGAGGATTTCAGAACTTGGCAAACCTATATGCACAAGGTAATGGGGTACTACTACACCAAGATCAAAACAATGGGCAGACTATTGGTGTTAAAACTGGAGATTTGGAAAAATTCAAGAAGTTAGTGCCCGCTTTTAGAGGGGAACCCGATCCGGAGAAGGCTGAAGCATGGGTGAACAAGAATGAGATGGTGTTTGAGCTTTGGGATTAGAAGATGAAGCCGATCATTGGTGGAAGATGGTCAAGCGCACACAGAGGATCAGCGCTGATCATCGCATGACTTGGGAACGGTTTAAGAGCATTTTCTTCAAGAAGTACTTTCCTCAAAATGTAGACAATGGCAGAATATGAGGCGAAGTTCACCTCTTTGTCAAGGCATGCCCCGTATTTGATTGACACTGAAAATTGCAAGGCAAGAAGATCTGAAAAGGGATTGAAGAAGGTATGAAGGCGAAGTTTTCATGTTTGAAAAGTGGTGGTCGGAACAAGAGGAAGCAACTTTACAAGAAGGTATGAAATCGACTCAAGGGGGTACGAAAGTTTTCACTACTTGAGGCAAGAATCATGGGGATAAGCCCTGCCATCATTTGACAAATTCATGTTTCCACTGTGGGAAGGTGGGGCATTATGCTATGGAATGCCCGTATCCAAAGAAGGAGAAGACTTATAACACTCAAGCTCCGGTTGGAGTTAAACCGCCAACGCTGGACCAGAGGCCGAGAGTACAAGGCAGTGCTTATGCTTTGATTGCCAAGGATGCCATAAATTCTAACGACGTAGTGCCATGTACAGTTCAGATTGGTTCTCATTATTTTCATGCATTGTTTGACCCTGGATCCACGCATTTGTTTATAACCCCTTCTCTTGCGTGTAAGTTGGGTTCCGACCCATGACCTTTATAGTTTGATTTGATGATTGATACCCCGATGGGAACATCTATATTAGTATCTACAGTCTAGAGGCCTTGCATAGTACGCATTAAGGGTAGAATGTTCCCCGCTGACCTTATAGCTATGGACATTCGGATGATGTCATTCTTAGTATGGGTTGGTTGTCTTCCTACCATGCCTCTTTGGATTGCTATGCCAAAGAAGTGCATTTTTGGATTCCGGTCAATCCAAGTTCAAGTTTAAAGGTTCTACGCCCATTATTTCGTCTTGCCTTATATCTGCCTTGCGGGCTAGACATTTGCTTCAAAAAGGGTGTCAAGGATATTTAGCTTACATTGTGGATACTCGTATAGCTATTCAAGACTTATCCAATATTTCTGTCATGTTTTCTGACGAACTCCCCGATCTTCCTCCAGATCATGAAATCAAGTTTGTTATAGACCTTATACCGGGATCTACTCCAATTTCTAAGGTTCCTTATCGTATGGCCCCGGCCGAGCTTAAAGAACTTAAGGTGAAACTTCAAGAATTACTTGAGAAAGCTTCATTCGCTCTCCTTGGGGTGCTCCTATTTTATTTGTAAAGAAGAAGGATGGAACGATGAGATTGTGTATTGACTACAGGGAGTTGAATCATATTACAGTTCGCAACAAGTATCTTTTGCCATAGATTGACGATTTGTTTGATCAACTTCAAGGTGCAGAATACTTTTTCAAGATTGATTTGAGATCGGGTTACCACCAATTAAAGATTAGGAAGGATGATATATCCAAGACTGCTTTTTGCACGAGGTACAGACACTATGAGTTTGTCGTAATGCCGTTTGGGTTGACTAACGCACCTGCAGCATTTATGGATTTAATGAATTGGGTATTCAACCGATACTTGGACCAATTCGTTATAGTTTTTATTGATGACATACTGATTTACTCCAAAAGCAAAGTAGAACATGAAGAACATTTACGTATGGTGCTACAGATTTTGAGGGAAGAGAAGCTTTATGCCAAGTTTGATAAATGTGAATTTTGGCTTGAGAAAGTTGTGTTTTTAGGACATGTGGTGTCTGAAGATGGGATCTCGATGGATCCATCTAAGGTAGAGGCATTGTGAAATAAGGAAAGACCAAAAATAGTCGGAGAAGCTCGTAGTTTCCTTGGTTTGGCTGGTAATTATCGCAGATTTATTGAGGGATTTTCAAAGCTTGCTATTCTGTTGACTCGGTTGAACCGAAAGAAGGTTTGGTTTGAGTGGTCGGAAGAGTATGATGGCAATTTCCTAGAATTAAAGAAAAGATTGGTTTCGGCTCCGATTCTTTCTCTACCTTAAGGGACTGGAGGATTTGTTGTTTATAGCAATGCTTCACGGAAAGGTTTGGGATGTGTATTGATGTAGCATGGGCGAGTTATTGCTTATGGCTCGCGACAACTCAAAACATACAAAGTGAACTACCCGACGCATGACTTGGAATTGGCTGCTGTGGTTTTTGCTTTGAAAAATTGGAGGCATTATCTCTATGGTGAGACGTGTGAGATCTACACGGATCAAAAGAGTCTTAAGTTTTTATTCATGCAGAAAGAATTGAATATCCAACAATGTCGATGGTTGGAATTGCTTAAGGACTATGACTCGCTCATAGTTCTGGCTTTACAATTCATCTAGGTAGTACTAAGATGTATCGGGATTTATGAGATGTGTTTTGGTGGAATGATATGAAAATGGAGATAGAGAATTTTGTCGCTCGATGCCTTACATGTCAACAAGTTAAAGCGAAACATCAACAACTTGCTGGACCTTTGCAACCTCTTACTATCCCTCAGTGGAAGTGGGAACGTATTGCCATGGACTTTGTGTCTGGGATGCCTAGGACAAGGCAAGGTCACGATTCGGTTTGGTAATAATTAATCATTTGACCAAGTCAGTGCATTTTATTTCGGTTAAGGTTACCTATAGCTTGGAGAGGTTAGCCAAACTTTACATTCAAGACATTGTTCGACTTCACGGTGTACCCGTTTCAATCATTTTGGATAGAGATGCACATTTTACGTTGAAGTTTTGGCACAATTTGCAAAATGCCTTGGCTACTTAACTTGACCTTCTTCCTCAAAGTGATCAATTGCCGCTTGTGGAGTTTGCATATAACAATAGCTTTCAGGCTAGTATTGGTATGGCCGCGTTTGAGGCCTTGTATGGTCGAAGATATAGAATGCCTATTTGTTGGTTTGAGGTGGGAGAGGAGAAACTTTTGGGTGCCTTGGAGCCCGAGATAGTACAAGCTACATAAGAGAAAATTCGTTTGAAAAAGGATAATTTGCTAGCGGCTCAAAGTTGTCAAAAGAGTTATGCAGATAATAGAAGACATGAGCTAGAGTTTGAAGTGAGAGATCACGTATTTCTGAAAGTGTCGCCTTGGAAGGGGGTAGTGCGTTTTGGGAAGAAGGGCAAGCTTAGCCCTAGATTTATCGGACCATTCAAAATCTTGCAGAAGGTTGGACCGGTCGCTTACCAAGTTGTCTTACCTCCTAGTTTGTTATAAATTCATGACGTATTTCACGTATCAGCATTAAGGAAGTACGTGCCAGACCCTTCACATGTTATTTATTTCGAACCTGTGGAGATTCGAGAGGATCTATCATACGAGGAACAACCAGTGGAAATTTTGGACCGCAAGGATCAAATTTTGCGCACTAAGACTATTAAGTTGGTTAAAGTGCTTTGGTGTAACCATTCGGTGGAAGAAGTCACATGGGAACTCGAGGATGCTATGCGTGAAAAGCACCCTTAACTCTTTGACGTTTAAGGTAAGTTTTAATTCTATGGACATGGGTGGGGGAGAATGTAATACTCTGAAAACTTTCTTTTTCCTTATGCAAAATTATTATTTTAAGTAAATAAGTTTGTGATCTTTTGATAATATTGAGAAAATGATTTTTAATGTTTCTGAAATTTTTGGTCAAATGAATAGTGGTTTCATTCGAATGAAAATGTAATTATGTTTTGGAGTTTTTGAAATCTTCGGTCAAATGAATGTAATTTCATTCGAATCAAAATGAAACAAAATGATGTTTCAGAGTTTTTGAAGTTTTCGGTCGAATTAAAAGTTTTAATTCGAATGAAAACTCATTTTCGATCGAATGAAAATAGTTTGACTTTGAATGAAAATGGGTTTTACTTCGAATAAAAAGATTTTGTGTGTTAAATGAGCTACTGAAGTTTTTGGTCGAATCAAGATTTTTTAATTTGAATGAAAACTCATTTTCGGTCGAATGAAAAAAAAGTTTTAATTCGAATTAAAAGTTTTAACTCATTTTTGGTCAAATTAAAATTTTTTAATTCGACCGAAAACTTGTTCAAAAGCTTATGAGGTAAGGGTTTGTACGGTTTTTTGTTGTGGCGAGGTATTATCGAAATTCGAATGTCTATGCTCATCAAGTTGGTTTATTCATATTGGTATGTATTTGAGTTATTCCACCTTCGCCCTCTTTAAGAACTTTGTCTTCCCTTTTCGTTTGTGCATGAGGATACTCATCTTTGAATTCATACATTTGTGACCGTCAATTGAGATTGACATTGACTATGTTGAACAACTCTAAAAATAGAGAGGGTCCTTTGGACATATGTTTGTTATACTAGAGAGCCGAAGCTCCTAGTATGCTCCAGAGCACACGTTTGATGTTTGTATGTTTGGTTCGACATTTGGGTCTTATGACCATCATTGTCACCGCATGTTTGTAGCATACCCTACATATAATTATAATGTGTTTTGGGTTAAATGCTAATCTTTGACACTTTGATATTTGATAGTAAGACATGATTGATCCGTTTAGTCTAATAACGTTATTAGATTATGTCTTTATTACTTGACATCTTACCATTGGTTTACCCTACTGGGCTATTTGAGCTCACCCCTTTTCTTTCCTACCTTGCCTTTGCCACAGGTGAAGGGAGTGACAATTGAATGTTGTGGCAGCCTTGGAGTCCTTCGACTTTTGCTTATCGTTGAATTTTGAATTCGTACTTTGGAAATCTTATCCGGATAGGGGTCATTCAATGTAAATGTATTGGAGAATTCGGTTAGCTGCTGCGCATAGAAATCATTTTGTAAGGGAATATTTTTGGGAATGTTTTGTAATAGACTTTCGTTATATATAGAAATACTTTATGTTGGAGGCTTTTAGTGTTCTGTTTATACCGTTGCTTTAGAACCTTAGCGGTATATTTAGAGGTTTGTTGGTAGTCACAGCCTCCCATGTTAGGGGCGTGACACCCCCTCTTAAGAAAATTTCTTCCTCAAAATTTAGAGTGAAGTATCTTTATCCACAAACAGGTGAGGGTATCTTTGCTGCATCAGGGCTTAGGGTTCCCAAGTGACCTCTTCTATCACGTGGTTTCTCCAATTTACCTTGACCACCGTCACCACTTTAGAGCAAAGAACTTGTTGTTTTCTATTGATGGCTTGTACAGTTACCTCTTGATATAAAAGGTAGTCTTGAATTTTTACTGATTCCAACCTTATTTCATGTGACATATCTTGGATATACTTTCTTAGCATGGACGTGGAACACATGGTGCAAGTGATCCACCTCTGAGGGTAGCTCAAGTTTATATGCTACTGCTTCCATTCTTAACATGATTTTGAATGGTCGGATGAATCTAGGACTTTCCTTTTCTCCCAAATTGCATAATTCCTTTCCATGGTGACACTTTAAAAAATTTGAGGTCACTTACCTCGAATACCAATGCTCTTCGTCTCTTATCGGGTGTAGCAATTCTGCCTACTCTGCACAGTACGAAGCCTATCTTATATAATTTTAAGCTTATCTTTTGTTTTTTATTAACGCGGTACGAGATAATCGCCTCTCTCCGACTGCATCCCAGCAAATTGGAGTATGACATCTTCGGCCATACGTTGCTTCATATGGGGCCACACAAATGCATGTCTGGTAACTATTGTTATACAAAAATCAAGTAATGGTAATTGTTCATCCCAATTTCCTCCAAAGTCTACCACACAAGCTCTTAGCACATTTTCCTGAATATGGATCGTTCCTTTAGATTGACCATCCGTCTACAGATGAAACACCGTACTCATGATCAATTTGGTTCTCAAATCTTCTTGGGAACATTTTCAAATCCTTGAGGTAAACCTCGTATCCTAATTGAATACAATGGTGAATGGCACACCGTACTGGGCTAGTTGTTCCATCAAATACCCTTCTACTACGGGGATAAATTGAGCTGTTTTTGTTAAATGATCTGCTATCACCAAAATAGACATATTCCTATTAGATGTTTGAAATAATTTAGATACAAAATTTGGTAATAAGGTCTGACTTTCACTCGAGAATAAGAGGTGGTTGGATTTTTCCATCCATCTTCCTAAGGGTCAACTTTTACCTACTGACATGTCATGTATTTTGATACAAATTCTGAATCTCCTTCTTCATGCCTGGCCACCAGAATCCTTGCCGTAAATCCCGATACATCTTTGTCTCACCCGAATGGATTGAGTACATAGAATTAAGTGTTTTAGTTCTTAATTCATCGTCAGGTGGAACATTTACTAACCTTCATTTATGTAAATACCTTCCCCGTGGCAACTAAAATATTATTTGTCATTCTTTTCAAACCCTTTTCAAGTATCAAGTAACTGCCCCTCTTTACTTGGGCTTCTTTAATTCGATCCAAGTGTAGGTCAAATTTCCATCTAGAACAGGCTATTGCTTCCTTCCCCCTCACTCCAACATCAATTTTGAGATTGTTTAAGTCATCTACAATAGATTTCTATCTAGTAATCATTGAAGCCAGGTTCTCTATTTTCTTTTTCTCAAGGCATCCGCTACCACATTTGCCTTTCCGTGGTGGTACAATATGGAACAATTATAATCCTTAAGGAGTTCCAGCCACCTTCTTTGCCGCATATTAAGCTCCTTCTGCGTGAAACTTTTATGATCCATATAAATTTCACATGTCGAACATATAGGTAATGTATTAAAAAATTTCAAGGCAAACACCACTGCTGCTAGCTCTAAGTCATGGCTCGAATAATTCTTCTTATGGTTTTTTAGCTGCCTCGACACATAAGCAATTACCTTCCCATTCTGCATAAGAACACATCATAATCCTTCTCGAGACGCATCACTATATATCACAAACCCATCAGATCCAGATGGTAACGTAAGTCTACTGCATTCACTTACCTTTCCTTCAGTTCTTTGAAGCTATGCTCATAATTTTCTGTCCAATTAAACTTCACATTTTTTTGGGTCAGATTGGTCAGCGGTGAGGAAATCTTAGAAAATTCTTTTATGAACCTTCGATGATTCCCAACTAGACCAGAAAACTACGAACATCAAACACAGTGTTAGACGCTCCCAGTTTGACACCACTTCAACTTCTCAGGATTTTTCCAATATTTCTTCACTTGTCACAATGTGTCCCAAGAACTACATCTTTTCAAGCCAGAACTCACACTTCTTGAATTTGGCATATAATTTATGTTCTCACAATATTTGTAAGACTTGCCTTAGTTGTTGGGCATGCTTTGCTTTGCTCTTCGAGTATATCAGAATGTCACCAATGAAAACATTAACACAATGATCAAGATATTCTCGAAATACCTGATTCACTAGATCCATAAAGGCCGTCAGGACATTGATCAATCCAAAAGCCATCACCAGAAATTCATAGTGCCCATACCTGGTTCTAAATGTAGTATTAGAAATGTCCTTTCCTTAACCTTTAATTAATGATAACCCAATCTAAGATTGATGTTGAAGAAATATTTTTGTCCTGCAACTGATGAAAAAGATCATCTATACGAGGCAAGTGATACCTATTCCTGACCGATACCTTATTTAATTCTCGGTAATCGATCCATAGCCTCATAGACCCATCTTACTTTCATACAAATAGTACCAGGGGTCCCCATGGTCAGACACTAGACGAATAAATCCTAAGTTCAATAGTTCTTCTTCTAGTTGTACCTTAAGCTCATTCATCTCATAAGGTGCCAACCTATAAGGTGTCTTTGAGATAGGACCAGTTTAGGGAACTAGATCAACACTGAACTCTATTTCCCGATCTGGTGGTAGCTTGGAAGATCTTAAAAAAACAACATGAAATTCCTTGACCACTGGTACCTGCTCTAGCTGAGGTTCACTAACATGCATGGATATCATATACATGGCCTGATAGTTTCTGAACCCACTTCAAAGTCAACAACGAGCTTGTAGAGCAGATATTAATAAGGGGCTTTACCGCATTATCTCCTTGTATAACTTCAGGTCTGTTAGGCATTGACAACCTAATCAACTTACGAAACAATCTAACTTAGCATGAAGCACAGCCAGGGGCAGAACTAGAAATTTTTTTTAGGGGGTGCAAATTTTTTATTAAAAGAATATTAAAAATAGTAAATCAGTAATAATCAATTAGCATAATTATGATTGTGATAACAATAATTTTACAATACAGTGTACCTAAAAAGTTATATACCAAATACACTGGTCATTGTACCACAAGTCCGGCGAAGGCTCTTTGCTTAGATGTGGCGGCGATGTACAAGTCCACAAGCAGTCGTAGAGTTGAAGCAGCAGCAGGTCAAGGCGTCAAGTAGCCAGCAGGGAGCGTCATCGACATCGCCTGAGCGGCTTTAGTCGCGGTCGCCGGCAGGGGTGAGGCCGTGAGGGGCCAGATCTGGTCGGATTCAAAGTAGCCGTGGCTTGAGTAGTAGTAGAAGTCTTGAGGAGCGAAGCCTCATCGGCCGTCATTGTGGTAATCGCTACCTGAGCAACTTCAGTCGCGATCGCCGGCAGGGGCAGATTTGGTCGGAGTAGCCTCGTCAGAGTCCACCGGCGGTCACTCAGGGTCCTCGCGGAATCACAACGGAAGAGAGAGAGAGAGAGAGAGAGAGAGAGAGAGAGTGTGCCAAGTGTGGGTCTCGGGGAACGGGGTATCAGACATGGCGTCTCGAGAAACGGGATCTTGGGAAAGGGGTCTGGGTGCGATTCCCAAAAAAATATATTTTTTCAAAAGTCCAGGGGGGCTTCAGCCCCCCTTGCCACCATGTAGGTCCGCCACTGAGCACAGCTTATCTATCCATCTCGAGAATTACAACAAAGTCTTCCAGATCTTAGGTATGCGATTTGTATATAAGATCTGATTAATGACTTGCCTCAGACATTCCTTATATATCCTAGTGCTAGAAGGGAATTGCCACTATGTATGTTCACAACAAGTATGGTGTCAAGTGACTAACAAGGCGGCGTCAGTTTATTTACGAATGCTAACAAAACAAAGGAATGGGTAGCACCAAAATCAAATAATACAAGGGCTTTATGAGAGCAGACAAGAGAGTACCTGTCACAAACCTCTTTAGATCTTATAGCTTATTCTATTGCCATAGCATTAGCACAACCTACTACTCGTGGCCTTCCTTTTAGAACTATTGTCTTTTGCTAGGGACACTCTTTGGTTTTGTGTCCCGGTTGTTGGCATTCGTAAAAAACTAGTTGATTTAACATGCATTCATTTGCTTGATGGCCTTGCTTGCCACACTTAAAACAAGCTCATGTTGCTATAACACATTTGGTGCCTTCATGTCTTGTTCCACACATAACGGCATTTCTGAATTCCTCCCATCTGTCCCAATCCTTGTCCAGAGATTCATCCATCTGCCCTTTTTTAAAAATTTTCTCCCACTATCCCTACTCCTATCTCGGTCTCTGTTCCGCTTCCTTCCTTGTTTGCTTCTCTCCTCCCTCGCCTCCTGAATTTTTGCTTCCACCAGTAATGCCTTCTCTACTGCCTCAATGAAAGTCAGAAGTTGAAATTTTTTTACTATTCTCCATAAGGGTTATCTTAAACCCTCCTCAAAGTATCTAGTTTTGAGGTCCTTTGTAATTACCTACTGAAGAGCAAAGCCTACCAATTCGTCAAATTCTCGAATGTACTCCTCCAGAGTTTTGTTGTTTTGCTTTAATCAGAGAAAGTTTGTTTTTAACTTGTTTTTTACACTCAAAGGAAAAAAACATTTCCTCGAAAAGCTGCTTAAATTGGCTCGACTTGACGTAGGCCTAATTAGCCTTCCTCTTCTCCTATACTTTCCTCTGTACGTCACACCAATAGTTTGTCACCGTTCTTAACATGTGCGTAGTAAACACAACCTTTTGATGTTTTGCACATCCTGTTATCTCAAACGCCTTTCTTATTTCCTTTATCCAAGTGACGGTTCTTATTGGATCACTTCCTCTATGAAATTTGCTAGGTTGAGCATCTTAAAAATCTCAAAACTTACATTCCTTCCTTTACGCTATCAGAACCATTACATTAGCAGCAGCCAGTCTCATTGCAAGAGTTGCTACAACTTCCCACAAAAGTCCCACCAATTCTCTTCTTAAATCTTTTCTATTAGTTTATGCCCCATTGTTGTTGTTCTCCGCGTTCGTGCCTTCTGTGTTAGCCAAAGATGCTTCATTATGGGGTGCTTCTTGTGGAGGGTCTCTCTCTTGTCTTTCCGATATAGGGACCGTTCAATTTCATAGAGTACGTATGTAACGCCCCAACTTAGGGTAATCTCAATCTGGCTGGAGCATGATGACACAACAACTAATCACAACATACTGATAATACAACTCATTCTACAACCACTTTGTAATTAAACCATAGTGTACAAACCTAAAGAGTTTACTTTTACATAACACACCTAGTAAGCTCTCTGCCAGATCTCAGAGTTGACATACTGTTCTATTCAAGTACAACTTAGTTCACAAATGTACAAGCTTCCCTTTGCCTGTCTTCTCACCGTGCCTCACACCTTTTCCTTTCCTTTTTAGGGACCGACTCCTTGATCCAAAATATTATGGGTAAAAATCCGACAGCCCACTGGCTCCGTAAGATAATCAAAGACATTTAATGTAACTTTCAACTCAAGAATATTGACAAGGCATGCTATTATAATTCAATCACATTAAGCAGTTCTTAATGTGCACATAACACGTTACATGTTCACACTTAGTTGAGCATCACAAGAGTTTACCATTCCCGAATTCAGTCCCATTAATAGACCACCCTTATGCCACCACACATTGGATATAACATCACAACCTTTGCCTTGGCCAAAGGCAAAGTAACCGAAAACAATCAAACATTGATACTGCCTCGGGTAGTAGTTGGAGATACAATTGTTCGTCTCATACGGTCCACCGCTATTCAAACACAATCAAATCAACCCCCAATCATTGAATGGGGTAACATAATAATAATCAACAATATATCAACCATCCCTTACAATGAAGGGATGCAACTACTCATGTGCAAAAAAACATATTATTGCATACACATGGTTGTTGTATTTTTCATTTACTTGCACTATATAACTTAACTGTCAAATATGTAGTCACCTTCATCATGTAACATCATCTTTGTAACATCTTGGCCATGTAATATAATCATTTATATTCAGAAAATTAGCTTCCAATATAGAACTTAACAAACATGTCCAAAACCATATTCTAATCATGTCTAGTTTGATTTTATTTCATAATTCACACGTATCATAACCTATTTCACATCTTCCATAACCTCTAATATGTTAAACATGAATAGATTTAATTATTAACAAGTCTCTAATAGGTATTCAGAAATTTGACAAAGAATTCCTACTAAAAGAATTATGCTAACATGGCATATATCCATATTCATGTCTTAAAAGCCCATTAAAAACCTTTAACTATCTTACGTTAAGTAAAAGATCAAAGAACCAAATTTTAAGATTTGAAACACCTTCAAAATACTCCTCAAAACAAGTTCAGAATACCGTTTGAAGCCCATAGAAACTTTCCAAATCAACTGCTTAAGGTTCTCTTTCAAAAACAAGCATCATTCTAGGTTTTGTCGGGGTTTTGATTGCTTTTTCGTACTTTTCTCTCAAAAATGAGGTAAGAGAACTTAAGCATGTCAATTGGGTCTTTTAAATCAAGTTAGAAACAAGTAGGAGGTGTCAAGTGGAGGTGAAGAGGGGGAGAAGTCAAGCACGATGAGGCTTTAAGCACGAGGTGGCAAGACACGATTGTGCCACCTAGCAACCGGTTAGTCCCAGCTAGAGTTTTTCACTATTTTCACATAAAGTGATTTATCTAATCATACTTAAATATGTAACCAAATCATATAAAATGTTGGGTTCTCACAATGTACCATTTTGTAGACAAAAATAATGAGTCTTATGCTCACATATAACAAATGCAACCGCAATAAAGTAATAATAATAAAACAACACAAGTTTTATGTCATGATCAACATACAAAAATAGATTTTGCATCAAGACATCAACTTTTTACCTACGCAAAACCATATTGTTCTTTAAACAATTCCGCACTCTTGTAGTCCTCGTCTACTAACATCTGTCGCCTATTACTAGACATGGCCCTACTGGAAGGGGTATGGCGGACTACTCGCTGCATTTTCTGGACAACCCGCATACTGGCGTCCACTGTGTCCTTCACCATTCTATGTGCAATTTTCTTTTTCTTTAAGACATTCTGTCTCCAATTTCTTCATCTCTCCGTTGGTAGTTATTCCTAAGGATTATAACTGATTGACCAGCTCATCCCTTTCACCGGAGACCGTTATGTATTTTTGTCTCCACAAATTCATAATATATTTCTCACTCGGTCCTTTTTCATTCACTTTGAGGTCGGCACAATATGGTTAGTCGTCTTCTCCGTCCTCTAGCTCAGGCATTACAACTTCATGGTCACTAGCTCTTCGTATGAATCCTTGAGGTACTGCTCAAACTCTTCGGGATCTTCCTCACTGTCCACGTCAGGATTCAACACGTTTATCATGTCATCCTCAATCTACCATCCCTTATTTTCCAGTGCACCTACCATAGAACGACAATTCTTATAAAAGAATTATGCTTTAGTTTGTCCATGCTTACATATCTCGGTTACACCATTACATTCTTCTTCCTAATTCTCTTATCAAAACTTAAGCACTCTTCTAAACACCCCAACAATCTACAAAATCATGTAACCTAAGCTTTGATACCACATATGGCACTCCAGTGCAAGTGACATCATCGGAGCTGAGATGTTAACCCTGTCAATGTCACAATCTTGAATACAATACAAAGCTACTACAACATTAATATTAGAAAGAGACGTCAAAAAATGTGTCCTTACAACTATTCTCTTGAGAGAACTTGATGTACTACAGCGCAAAAAGGAAAAAATATACACTTTAATACGACTCAATATTTACTCCCAAATTTGCCCCATTGTGGTGACACTTCCGCCACTGAACCTTATTATAATTTCTCTTTACTTTTACCAGAGGGTTCACTCCATTCAAGGCTAGTACCTAAAAACACATCAGGCAAGGAATGAACTCAAATCCCCAGTAAGGATAATACCGGAGTATAACGCATAGTCCATTATGAAAACATCAGAGAATCAATTATAAGTTCTCAATAAATGTAACAAACATAGAAGGTCAAAGAACAACGTTCGTAATCAACTTGAAAACATCACCTTGTTCATACTGAGTAGCTCAAGCCTAACAGAACATCATCATTTCCACTTGGACTGATATGCAATTGTAAAGCAAGAGTTAACACTAAACCAAACAAAAATCATGAGAATAACAAAGTAATAAAATTTGGGAACATCAATAAAAATCAATTGTAATGCATATTAGACTTGACACTACAGGACATACTCTAACGCGTTTCATCATTTTTGCCATTTACTTTATTTTCACTGATCACCAGTTACTTCGCTTTACTGGCCCTCCTCTTATTGATACCCTATTAGACGGGGTGGTCATTTCAGCCTGGCATGAATTGAAAGAGACAGTTTCATCAAAAGAACAGACTTAGAGATTATTTCAATTATAAGTCCTCATCAGCTTATCAAACTTCAGCAATGGGCAGACTAAGAAAAATTAGTCTACTTAAGTTCTCAACAGTATAACTCGAATAAAGAGTACCAGTTCATACAATCAACATGTGTTCAAGGATACAACATAATCACCATGAACACGATATGCTAAACCGAACAATGAAAAGCATATCAAAACCATACTATCCTTACTTGCTTGGCTTTTTAGTCGAAGAACTCCTCGCTTGTGGTTTTCTTAACGAGCGGGATTACTTATCGAAACAAAACCTTTCTTGTTAGATAGTCTTAAAATACAAACGCACACCTAACTTTACCCCGTCTCGTTTATCAGCTCACAACTTATTAAGGCTAGTCTGTTACCAGAATTTGCCCTATCCCATAAAAAGTGCACTAAGGGCACCAGTATCTTTCTTGAACCTATTTGTACTCAAAATTCTCATTTGTTATGCTTCTTTCCACTTATTTATAAGTTTCCACCAAACTCGCCACTAGGTGAGAAAAATTACCAAAACCCCCCGAGCGTAGGCAAAATTACCTAAACACTCCCTGACATCTCTTGCACCAACAAACAGTCAAAAAATGACTCAAAATATCTTTTTTAAGCGATGCAAAGTTTTTGGACTAAAAAACCTATCCAAATAACCAAATCGAGCTGTAGGAGACCAATTTTGTTAAAAATGGCAATCGACATCGAAATGCCATGATATTTTTAGACGCTGAAGTGTCTCAAATTCGTAAGGCCCTCATAAAATTGTGAGATAAAACTAACCCAAATTTGGAACATTTAAAAATTCAAGAACTCTATATCACAGATAAAATTATTTGACATCTTTTACAGACTCAAAAATTCCCAAAAAAACTCTTAGATTGTAGATCTTTGAAAAACAATAGGCGTCTCTCTTTTGTGTTTAGCTAAAATCTTGTTTAAAACCAATTTTCAAAAGTAAAGTTTGGAAAGGCTAAAAATCAATGAATATTTTTAATGACAATAACAGTTACTATTCACCAGCTTATGGATCAAATACATACGCTTCTTCACTTCATGCACACAAATCTACTTGTTCTTGGTTCTGCACTTCTAGAACCACCCCCTTCGGCACACCTCCTGTAATACCCTAATTTAATCTAACCGAGAATTAGATTAATTGAGGATTTTATCAATATCATTATTTTTATCGATAATCGACTAATTAGAATAAATGGGAGATTACTGTGGCCTTAGAGGTTAAAATGTAATTTTGAAAAGTTAGGGGGGCAAAAAAAATGCAATTTTAGAAAATATGGTGAACGGGATGCATATTTTATTAAGTAGCGTCATTTTGATGATAATTAGGTCTTAGAAAGTGAAATGAGGGGTTGGTGTAGTTTTGGGTCAAAGCATAAATTCTCTAAACTAGAGGGGTCAAAATGCAATCTTAGAAATTTAATTGGCCAAAATGTAAAATTTGAAAGTTTGTAAAAGGTGTCACAATGTGTGTGTGTGTGGGGGGGGGGGTCAGCCCAGGGGTTACCACCTCTGGTTAAATTCAGCTGACTAAGTTTGGAAAATAATAAAATATTATGGGGATAAGATTCATAAAGTGAAAATATAAGGAAAATTGATTGGGGTGCAAAATGGAAATAACGCAAACTTAAGAACAACCGAATAACAGGAACAGGAAAGAAGCAATGGGAAGGGGAAAAAAAAGGAGGAAGAAGTAGGACGGGAAAAAAAAAAGGGAGAATCCTAGACCTATCAGGGTATGATTTTGAAACCTAATTGCGGAAAAGATTATGGGAAATTGGTTGAAGAATACATAGCATATACATATACGTGTCTCGGTTGCATATATATATATATATATAAGGAGCTGATCCATTGATAGCACTAGCAAAATAGGAGAAGTTGCTAGCGCGATCTGTGGACGGTCCAGTTTTTTTTTTGCATTTTTTTAAGTACGTCCGCTACATTATGTAGCGGATGATATTTTTGACAAATATACCCCTCAATCTTTTCGCTATATTATGTAGCGGACGATATTTTTGACGAATATACCCCTCAATCTCCAAGTGTCTTTTCTAAAATATCGTCCACTACATAATGTAGGGAACCATATTTTAGGAAAGACAGACAGTCTGCCAAGCCCACATCAATTCTCACACTCTCTCTCTCTTTAGAGGAAAAAAACCCATCTCTTGTTCATCTCTCTCTCTCCCCTCTCTGAACTACATGTTCTTCTTATTCTCTCTCTCTTTAGAGGGAGAAACCCATCTCTTGATTCTTTCTATTAACGCAGCAGCTATGGCTGATCTCGATGATTTTGGTTCAGCATCTATGGGAGAGAAACGGACGGCTTCCATCCGGCGATTATGAGTACGTTGATGTCAATGTTGCAGGAATGCGGTACATAGTCAAAGCTTTTCTTGTCGCCGAGTTCGAAATAGCCCGGCCAACCAGTGAAGCCCCATTGAAGAAGGCTTCTGATTCTGAGGAGGGCTCGGCCAAGAAGAGAGCTGTTGGGTTTGCTCCCTTGCCGGCACATTCTTATTATTGTAGAGGAGATTTTGTTAGCAAGGTTGGTTATCAATTTACCAAGAAGATCAATTTACCTGGAAGAGAGCAGTTGGGTCATCGTGTTACTTCTCTGCATATGACGATCTCCCAGTAAGAGAGAGAGAGAGAGAGAGAGAGAGAGAGAGGGAGAGAGAGAGTCAAAAAAAGTGGTCAGAGAAGGAGAGAGAAAAAGTCAAAAAAAAGTATGGCCTCTATCTGCTACATAATGTAGCGGACAAAGTTAGAGGGTATTTTTGTCAAAAAACATGTCCGTTACATTATGTAGCGGACGAACTTAAAAAAACACAAAAAAAAAGATCTGGATCATCCACAGATCGAGCGTGGTAGCTAGATCGTGCTCGCAACTTCTCCTATTTTGCTAGGGCTATCAATGGATCAGCTCCCATATATATATATATATATATATATATATATATATATATAGGGAGCTGATCTATTGATAGCGCTAGCAAAATAGTAGAAGTTGCTAGCGCGATCTGGCCGTCCATCCCTTCGGGATGGACGGCCCAGATCTTTTTTTTTGAAAGCTGTCAGTCATCCACTACATAGTGTAGCGGACGGACTTTTTTTACCATATTGCCCCACGTCCTCGTCCGCTACACTATATGGCGGATAACTTTTTTGGCCTAACGAAAAAGTCGTCTGCTATACTGTGTTGCGGATGACTTTTTGACTGACAGCGGTCAAGTCATCCACAACCCCCCTAACAGTTGTCATACCAGTCCATCGTCCGCGATACTGTGTAGCGGACTAGACAAATCTAACTATAACGAAATTGTGTTTCATTCTCTTTTCGAAACTCATTCATCTTTCTTCTCACAATTTTTTTAGCGGCGTTGGCAAGTAGATCTGCGCAATTTCTTCCAAAGAAATCCTTTAATCGTCTCATCAATCACGTAAGTTCACATTCTAATCCTTTATTCATTCATAATCTAGAGTTTGTTATGAGTATTGCGGCTTATGCATGGTTTTGAATATGTATGCGGTGGATTGTATTAGCGTTTGTCAATATATATGTATTGCTTATTGTGTATTGCTTAAATGTTCATGTGATTTCACTTGTATACATACAGCATGTCAACTTATATGAGCACATGATAGCGTTGTATGTTTGAAAATTTTTACGCTTCCAACCTTGCCATTTTTTTCGTAATTTCAGTCGCAAAAAAATGGATTTTAACCCTGGACCAGAAGATCCCTCCGTATTATACGACCAAGCAAATCATGTCAGTACGCTCTTATGGGATGGTGGGGTAAGATCCTTATTTTATCAACTTTCCTATTCTTACGAACATTGTGTACTGTTTGTTTTGGTTAAAATTGTATTTATTAATTCGTAGGAAAGAGCACTTCTCAACACAGTAGAAGTGTCCGATAATTTCAAAGCCTGGAAGTTGAACAAAGTCCAGAAACGGTTACTGCGTGGGCTTGGGTTTGGGATTTTCACGCATGGGCAAATCTTTCAACACCTTGACCGGCACTTAATAGGTGCCCTTGTTGAAAGGTGGAGAAGTGAAACGAATACGTTTCACTTCCCTCTCGGAGAGATGACGATTACCCTAGAAGATGTAGGGTTCATCTTAGGGTTACCGGTGACGGGACGGCCGGTAATTGCTCCTCCGTCAGAAGCAACGAATAAGAGAACCGCTAGGGACTTCTTTACTTCGATACCCCAGGATCAATTTAGCACTGGTGGTATCAAGTTGAAGTGGTTAGTAGATACCTACAAGGTTCTCCCGGAAAACTACACGGACGAGATGCTTGTGCTACACACAAGCTTTCCTCTTGTGGGTGATGGGGGCAATTTTGTTCCCAACAACGTCGAAGAATACGGTCAGCGTCAAATATTTACCGTTGTTGGGTAACCTGCTGGAGGTTGGGGATTATGCCTGGGGTGCAGCAACTCTTGCGTACCTGTACCGAGCATTGCACAAGGCAACGAGGCCCGACTCCAAAGCTATATGTGCGTGTCTCTCGCTATTGCAGGTATATCATACAAATCTTCATTACGTGCTTGTTTTTTTTTTGTTGAATCGACATTTAATTTTGACGATACTTTATTTAATTTGTCTTTGCTCTCAGGTGTGGTCTTATGAACACCTTGCTACCGGCGCACCCAGGCGTAGGGACGGAACGGATAATGTGTGGCCTCGGTTGTGCGCCTGGGAGTACAGCCGGAAGGACAGCCACTACCCGAGGAGAGACGATCCCCATCATAACATTACGTACTATCGGGGGGAGCTCGACTCGCTATCTCTGGGCCAGATGCGATGGGCACCGTACAAATATTTGGCGCGACGGGTGGGGGAGTCGTTCGTCTTCACGCTCTCCGGGTTGCAACGCACACCCCTGATCCACTTCGAGGTCGCAGAGTGGCAGCTACCAGATCGTGCTATGCGCCATTTTGAGTGCCTGCAGGGGTTGCCAGCCGATGCGCCGGATATGAGGGGTAACAGGAACCCACCGGGTGTCGGACGGTTTGGCAAGGCGAATGCGCACGACTTGTGCGCACGAGAACTTGAGGTTTAGGATTCCTGGCAGGACACGTTGGCGGCCATTGTGTCGGAGCCTGACCCCGTGATCAGAATGGTACTAGCGCATCACCCAGAGGAGAGTAGCTCCAGTAAGGTTTGAACGTGGAGAGAAGTACCACCCTAGGGGTCAGATCGATGAGCAGATGGCATACAATCTGGTATGCCTGCCCAACCAGTGCTTTTAATTGACCTTGATGATTCTAAGTGTGTATGAAGTTACTTATTTATTATCTCTTTGGATGTAGGTTAATGCCTCGTTCGCCTTCTTCCAGAAGTTGAGCGAGCACAAGGATCTGGTGGATGCAATGGGCGAGGAGCTTTGCCAACAGGCCAAATCGTTGGCTTATGGCTGCAGCCATTTTTTGCACCAAGCATCCGGGCAGCCTTGGCCGTCAACCCGAGAATGGGGGAACCCAGGTGGCAGCCCCCTTATGTGAGCTCGGGATAGACTTTGGGGGTGAGCCAGGGATACGGTGGTCCCTCTGTACCGGGAATGGGTGGTGATTGGGGACTGCCAAGCACCATGGGCCAGGCTCAAGCACCGTGGGAAGAGTACAGTGCACCCTCCTTCTCTTTGCTTCTGGACTCGAACCCCAACCCCTCTCTTAGAGTCAAGTCCGCAGGACTGGGGTTTTGAAAACATCAGTCTGTCAGAGACACTGCCCATTGTCCCGTGGGCGGGACCATCTATTGCGGAAGAAGGGCAATATCCCCCGGTCGACCCCCGAGGGGAGTATCGCAAAGGGCATCCACTGAAGCCCCTAAAGCCGCATAAATGCCAAATTATCAGAGAGCGATATTTTAGCGGGTTCCCCCGAAACAAAGCGTTATATAGTGTGAATCACCCTGAGGGGATGGATTACTGTTGCTCGTGGGGAGAAATGTCCTCCCTGGCTCTGGAGAGTTGGTTAGACAGCGGCGTCATCTCTACTTACGTGGAGATTCTGAAGGAAAGGGGCCAGGGGTGGCCGAATGAGTATCCGGCTGTATTTTTGTTGGATGCCTTTTTTCATAGCCTCCTAGTGGCTGAATGGCATGAGTGGGTCGAACGAAGGGGGAAGAAAAAGTTGAGTCAGTGGAGACCGTCTGATAACCTACGAGCGTATCTGAATAGGGATAGTCCAGTGAGCTCAATGGTTGCCCACGTGTTTCTAATCCCATTTCTAGGGGAAAGCCACTGGTACTTGGTTTGCTATGAACCAACGAAAAAAGTCGTATCAGTGATCGACAGTCTCCACGACGATACCCCCCACATGCATGTGCTGCGGATGTATAAAGCCCAGCTGGACTCTATGGTAATCTTGAATTTGATTGTTTAATGCTTATTGTAACTTGCCAATTGTAAATGTTAACTCGTGTCTTACGCCGTTTTCTGTTTCTCGCAGAATATATTTTGTGCCATGGTCAATGCTATCCGTGGTGTACCTGTACCAGCGCGGCCAAAGCTTCATTTCTGATTGAAGAAGATGAGGCCCAAGCAACATAATACTTCTGACTGCGGCGTCTTCCTATGCATGTACATGGATTACATCTGTCGATCTGAGAGCCTCAAGGCGGCTGCCTGGAGTTTAGGATGTGTAGAACACTTAGATATATGATAGCTTGGCAAATTTTGAAAGGCCGGCCTAGAGGGATTAGGTTTATTGAAAATCCGTCTAAGGACGAACATCCGGCTGAACATGAGGATGCCTAGTTGACATTGTACCATTATAATAATTTTATTTAATAAATCGTGATTATTTATTTAGAAAGTTGTCATTGGTGTGATTTTTTTGTGTTGAGATCAGTTGATTTGTGTTGAATGATTGAGTGATTTATTTGTGTCCATATCAGTGGACATTTGATTTGTGATTAGAGTTGGTTTTTTTGCTCTCATTGAGAACGATTGAATGGTAGGAAACAAAATTCATTGAGAATTGTTTAGTTGAAAGTATCTGTCCGCTACACAGTGTAGCGGACGTCCAAATACTGAAATTTTCTAAGTAATGAAGTTGATTGTTTTTGCTTCTTTGTCTGCTACACTGTGTAGCGGACGTTCAAATACTGAAAAATTTTCTAAGTGTTGAAGTTGGTTGTTTCTGCTTCTCCGTCCGTTACACAGTATAGCGGACGTCCAAATACTGAAAATTTTTCTAAGTGTTGAAGTTGATTGTTTCTGCTTCTCCGTCCGCTACACTGTGTAGCAGAAGTCCAAATACTGAAACATTTTCTAAGTTGTTTGTTTCTACTTCTCCGTCCGCTACAAAGTATAGCGGACGTCCAAATACTGAAAATTTTTCTAAGTGTTGAAGTTGATTGTTTCTGCTTCTCCGTCCGCTACACTGTGTAGCGGACGTCCAAATACTGAAACATTTTCTAAGTTGTTTGTTTCTACTTCTCCGTCCGCTACAAAGTATAGCGGACGTCCAAATACTGAAAATTTTTCTAAGTGTTGAAGTTGATTGTTTCTGTTTCTCCATCCGCTACACAGTGTAGCGGACGTCCAAATACTAAAACATTTTCTAAGTTGGTTGTTTCTACTTCTTCGTCCGCTACACAGTATAGCGGACGTCCAAATACTGAAAATTTTTCTAAGTGTTGAAGTTGATTGTTTCTGCTTCTCCGTCCGCTACACAGTGTAGCATACGTCAAAATATTAAAAAATTTTCTAAGTGTTGAAGTTGATCGTTTCTGCTTCTCCGTTCGCTACACAGTGTAACGGATGTCCAAATACTGAAAAATTTTCTAAGTGTTGAAGTTGATCGTTTCTGCTTCTCTGTCCGCTACACTAACTGAAAATTTTTCAAGTGTTGAAGTTGATTGTTTCTGCTTCTCCTTCCGCTACATAGTGTAGTGGACGTCCAAATGAAAATTTTTCCAAGTGTTGAAGTTGACTGTTTCTGCTTCTCCGTCCGCTACTCAGTGTAGCGGATGTCCAAATACATTGTGTTGAAGATCTCCTGTTTTTAATAAATTGGCGACCGAAGACTTGTTTTAGCCATTGAATCAACAATCTTAATATCGATTAACAATAAAAAAGTACGATTAACAATCAACAATCTCAACATCGACGAAATCTCAAACGGCATAATTATGAACCTAAAAGTCAGAAAAATAATGAACATTCGACGAAATCTCGAAGCTTGAAGGGAACTGAAAATGGAAGCGAGTCTGAAGAAGAAGAAAATTGTGCTGAAGGAGAAGAAAAAATAATGTCCGCGATACGGTGCAGCGGATGTGTGCCGTATCTATGGTACAGACAATCTAAAATTGTGTCAGTCGTGTCAGTCAAAAGTTGTCGAAAAGTCGTCCGCAACACAGTGTAGCGGACGATTTTTGCTGACGGTGTCAGGCCAAAAAAGTTATTCGCTATATAGTGTAGCGGACGAGGACGAGGGGCAATATGGTAAGAAAGTCTGTCCGCTACACTATGTAGCGGACGACTGACAGCTTTCGAAAAAAAAAGATCTGGGCCGTCCATCCCTTTGGGATGGACGGCTAGATCGCGCTAGCAACTTCTCCTATTTTGCTAGCGCTATCAATGGATCAGCTCGCATATATATATATATATATATATATATATATATATATATATATATATATATATATATATATATATATATATATATATATATATATATATATATATATATTCGAGGATGGAAAATCGAATGGATCTTGTTGTAAAATTGTGTAATATAAGAACTTAGAACAATAAAGAAGAGAAACTAATTAGGGTTCCGTAATTGGCGTGGTTGTAATGTGTGTTTGGAAGATTTAGGCTATGTGTTCGTCGGGTTTGAGTATTGGTTCGAATTGTATGTGTTCAATTATGTGTAGTGATGTAAATTAAATGGGTTAGGGCATGAAAAATTGGATTGTAATGAGTTTAATTGATTTAAGATGAGTTATTGAGAAAATCCATGCGTGATTGTGAATGATGTGCACCCAGGTATGCGGCTGATTGAAGGAAGAAGAAGACGTGTGTGAAGCTGAGATGAAATACTATGTGTAATGATTTGAACAGTAACTATAATCGTCGCTAAAAATAAATAACAGTTTCTAATAATGAATTTCTAAATATAGTTAGGGTTGGATTTTGCCAAAGGGGAAAAAAAGAAGGCCTTAGTTATTTTTAGGAGAACTACATTGTGGAAATTTATTTTGATTTTGTTGATGTCAGGAAGGGGGTTAACCGGCACAAGAATTTTGAAACTTTACAGTAAAATTTAAAATATCAAACTAGCGTGGTTTCACGCAAAAATTTTATGAGAACCCTAGGATGCTGAGAAGTTCTATTTTTCAATATTTCGAGTCATTCTAAAGTCATTAGCTATTTTTGACCGAACCGGCTTTCAAGCGTTCCGAACAACGGTTTGGATTTTTTTGGCAAAATTTTTTAAAATTATTTTTAGCTAAAAAATGACTTCGACTTACTTAAAACAGTGTTTTAAAGTGATTTTTGAGATTTTCTGGTAACGAAAACCCCAGTGCAAAGGGAGGGGGTATTTTGGTAAAAATTTTTAAAGGACTTGTTAGTCTGGGAAGGGTTGTAAAACACCTGAAAGGTTATTTTGAAGCAGATTTGGGGTGTTGGGGAGGTAGTGAACCCCAGGGGCATCTTGGTAATTTGCTGCCCAACGAGAGGTATTTTGGTAAATTTTCCTTTGAAATTTTATCAGGGACTATTTGGTCTATAAATGATGTAGTACATCTAAAAAAATAGTTTTAAAGCAGTTTTGGGGTGTTGGTGGTGTAGTGGCCATCAAGGGATATTTTGATAATTTGCCATGTTGACGTTAAATTTTTTAGAACACGTGTTATTCTGCATCAGGGGTGGTGGGAAGTGAGGAAAGGTGTTAATATAATGAAAGTGGTTATTGTGGAGGTGTCTATAAGGCAGGTTAAGGATCCGGTTGTCGGATCGGATTAATGAGTTGTTGTAAGACACAATGAATGGTTAAGTGGGAAGGGCAAAATAAGGAATGTGTATATGTTGAATAATGTCAAATGAGTAGGGTATTATTTGATTAGGTGATACAGCTCGTTTCAGTCAGAGATTGTGAGTTGCTTCGGCTATAAACCAATCAGGTAAGGACAATATCGTTTAATTATGTTAATTCATTGTTTTGATTAGTATGCCATGTTCATGACATTTTGTTGGACTCTTATGGTTATGATTTGACACCGGTAGTTATTGTGACCGATATTCATTGATTTGGAATTACATTGTTGATGACTTAAGGTAGAATAATTTTCCTTAGTCTGCCCTCTTGGGAGGGTTCGGTAGGACCAATTTGTGTCCTAGTATGCTATGATTTGATTTGAGTAGCATACCCAATATTGGTGATGATATTGCGTAGGAATTATTGTGTGGTTGTTGTGAGATGTTAGCAATTATTGATAGCCGATATCTCTTCTCTTTGAGAACACCTTTGATGACTTGTGGCAAACTTCTTTAGAGTCTGCCCTATTGTTGATGATGACGTTGTTGAGATCATTGCGTTGTTGTTGTAAAATGTCGGCACTTATTGGTAACTGACATTTCTCTTATGTAAGAACGCTGTTGAGGCTTGTGGCATACTTTTCCTGAGTCTGCCTTGTTGATAATGTTACATTGAACTCTTTTCGTTAGGTTTGAACACCAGTTGATCTTCTGACCCAGTATTCTTTGTTGAGGACATAAGGTGAAATAATTTTTCTTAGTTTGCCCCGTTGATGAAGCACTGTTGTTTAGTTGTAATGCGGTTAGGGACAAACACTCATGGTGAGTCCCCTCTTGTTGACATTGTCTCTCTTAAATTATTTGAGACTAAGATGAACACCCCATGCAATGGGGCATCAATAAGTTGATACCAGTGAAAGTGGAGTAACTGGTGACTAGTGAAAGTAAAGTAACTGGTAGTCATTGAAAGATTAAGTATTTGACAAGGAGAATGAAGTGCACTAGAGTCTGTCGGTCGAGTCAAGCCGAATCTGCATTTGCAATTGATCTTAATTGATCTTGTTGATTTTACTAAGTATGCTTCCTATGATTAGTCTTTGCCTTATTGTTTTCTTTTGTATTACGTTGCATAGTTAATGTCTGTCGTGTCCCTATCCAAGTTGAAATGATGATGTTCTGTTAGGCCTTAAAGCCACTCAGTCTGTGGAAAGAAACTATATTTGACAATTATGCTGATGTCGAAAAGTTATTGGAACTCTTGATTCATTGTTACCGTTGAGATGATTATTATTCCTCCAAATGTCTTGAATTATTTGTACGAGATACTCCTTGTGTTGTCTTCACTGATGATTTGCGTTCATTCCATAAGTTGTGTTGTGTAGGCTATAAGGTGATCAACGAGAACCCTCTAGAAAGGGAAAAGAAATAAACTAGAAAAGTTAAGCAAGTGGATCAGTTGTATGAGGTAAAACAAGCTAGAAATTGTGAGATAAAGATTGAGCTGCTAGATAAGTTGATAAAAGTGGTACGACTACAGCCGTCTATTAGGTTGTAAACATTTATGTTATTTAAGGAATTGAAAGTCTTCCGCTACAGTACGATGTATGTTTATAAGGAAAATTTTTATAAGGACGCCTTTTAGATCGTCTATTAATGATGTATGGATACGAGGATGTAGTTGCTCTATATTCTGCGCCGGGTTTTGAATGTGATTATGATCGATAACACAGCTCGATAACACATCTCGGTTGAGGGTGTCGCACCTACGCCACCTTAAACATTTCCATTTTCACACACTACATTACTCACTAAACACACCATAATTCACATCATATACATTCACATCACACATTAACACATGCGTGTGCACACACACACACACACACACACAGTCACTGCACTCACACCACTGCTACTGCCCACACGCACAAGTACAAACCTTGTTCTCCCTTACACACACTTGCACATTGTGCTCTCTCTCTCTCTCTTTCTATCTCACACACGCGCACACACACACACACACACACATACTCTCTCACTCCACCTTCGTACTCCACCCCATACCCCCTTAATCCATATCCCAACACACACCTTAAAACTCTCACAAACACGCACACAGTGGCTTGCACACGCACTGAATGTATACAACACATACGTGCACACACAAACTGTGCGAACACTGCGCACACCAAATTTCACCCTCCTCCATTTTAATTCCACAAATTTCACCCTCCTCCACTTTAACTCCACTCTAGTCCCCCCTATTTGATCTCACAATTACATTTAACATGAAATCAAACTTCAATTTAATCTGATTCAGTCTTAATTTCCCCATACACACAGTAATACACCAAGAACACAGACATACACACACTAAAGAGCTAACTTTTTACCTTACTTTGGGGACTTGTAACTTCTTCAGTTCTCCACGAAAACACCTTCTGTTTCTCGCAAAATTTTCCTCTCTTCCTTTTTATCAAAGATCATTTGAACTTTTCATGAAATTGCCTCTAGATTTAAGTACCCCTTCAAGCCAACTCATCTCCCACTTAGCTTGACATGCACACACTCCCCTCCTAAAAATTTTGAGGCGTCATTCCTCCTCCTTGTTTGTGGATGTCTTTGGCTTCCATGAAACTGTGAAATTTCTTTTTAATTAGATAATAATCAAAATTATTTTCCAATCTTTTTTAACTACGATATTGCAGTGTCTACATTGTGTGAGTGTGTACCTACGCAGTATGTGTGCGTGCATGATATTTTGTGTGTGAAATGTGTTGTGAGTGTAAGTAGCATGTACGAGCATGTGTGCACTATTTATGTACGAGCATGTGTGTGTGTGCGCGCGTGCGCACGCGCGCATGTGGTTTATGCAGTGGGTATCTATGGGCATATAGAATGTGTTGTGTGTATATGAATGTGTCTGTGTATGTGTGTGTGCGTGCGCAAGGGTGCTATGCACACGAGTGTATTATTGTCATTGTGCATGAGTATGTGAGCGTGAGCGTGTGCGTGTTGTTGTGTGAGTGTGGTTGGTGTCGATGTGTAAGTGTGTGTGTGTGTGTGTGTGTGTGTAAGTAATATACTGTGGTTGCGTGGGCATGTGATCTATGTGTGTAATGGGTGTGCGTATATACAATAGATGTGTGCTTTTGTTCTCTGTGTGAGAATGTGTTTATGTTTAGGGGTATGACACGTGCAAGGAATGTGTGTGTATGTGTGTGTGTGTGTGTGTGTGTTATGTATGTTGTGTACAATTTGTGTGTGTATAAAATATGTGTGTGCATAGACAGTGTGGTATAATGTGTGTACCCAGTGCTTTCCGTGTACCTTGTACTCGATATGTGTATACTGAGTGTATGGTGGGAGCACAACCAAATATGTGTGTGTACTTCGGACAAGGAGTATGGAATAAGTGCGACAGATTAGGAGAGGAACAAGATACCATAACACTACAAAAACTAATATCCATTTGAGTCATGAAATTGTAGCTTACCAGAACCGGGATTTGAAGTAGCTCCAGATTATTTTAGCGGTTCCAATAAGTACTCCTTCCATGTCCCCACCTATTACCCTATTTTCAATCCTAAGCATATTTAAGTGCATATTTGTACCAGCTGTATGTTTTAGAGCATTTTAAGAAATACTAGTGCTTTCTTTTTAAAACATTTGATAAGAATAGGGATTTGACGTAGCTAGTGCTAGTGCCATAGAATGCTTTTGTGACTTGCAGTTTATGAGCACTCTTTTTGATGAATGAGATAGAATTTACGGTTGTTATGCCCCATATCTAACAGGATAAAGTTAAATTTCATGTGCTTGTCAACTGGATGGAATATTGATGCGTAATACTATTGCTCGTGGTCGCCCCTCCTTCCACAATAATGATTATCTGAGGTGGGATTCCAGGTCCAAGTCAGTGGGACAGAAAGCTGACTGTAGCACATCGTGTAAATTGTTATTGGACCAAGCAGTAATTTGATGATTATCATGCTTTATATTTCCTATGCCTCAGAATTGCATTATTTTAACCTTATTGTGTTCTTTACAGATTATATTTACCTTACCACTTGTGAACTGATCACCATTTTGAGTTATAAAACACATGGCATGTTTATGAAATTGAAACCTATTTGGGATATAGAAAGTGTGCTTACTAGGCTCTAGCTCATTCTTTTATTTTTCAAGCGACTACCTAGTTGGATTCGGTACTTACGAGAAGTCACGAGGTAAAGGCTGTAGGAGATTATTGCTAGAGTAACGGATTCCATTTAGACTTTGATAATATCTAATGGCTTATAGTTAATAAACTTTTGTCGGAAACTATAACGAGCTTATGTTTCCATGAACCTCGGGATTTACTTGTCCGTAGAATACTCTTTTAGAGGATGTTATTAGCAACGTTTTGAGAATTCATTAAGTGCTGATCTTGGTAGCCTGTTGATGGTTTAGAATTTGGTGACTTTTAACAATTTGTATTTGCAGATTATAGTAAGGCCCGATAGAGACTTGCTGATAATCCAATAGGCTTGTAGCTGGTCACATACCTAATTCACGGGCACAACTGTGGGTTTAGGTTGTGACAATACCTTGGGCCTATAACCTGGTCCGAGACTAAGGTCTCATGAAAAGAATGCTTGGTTATTTGCTGAAATTCAAGAAGTGGGGTTGATGTTTCTCTTTACTCTTCGAGAGCATTATAGGGACATGAGTCTGGAGGGTGTCGGGAAGGCAGCCATAGACCATTACATCCGGGGATTCATACTCTACATGTAAGAGGAAACTCTGTTTAGCAAAGGAGACGATAATATCTGGCTGTTGCGCCCGAGGGCATTTGAGGACTTGAGCCAGGTTCAAGAGTACACTTGGGTGACGTCGGTGCTTACACATCTGTATTACTCGATGGGCTCAGTGGCACACCTCCGGTCTCTAGTTTCATTGGATACAGTGACATCTGCATGCGAGGTATGCCGTAGTTCACCCCTTTTTGCTTTGCTTACCAAAAATCTCATAAAATTGAGATACATCAAACCTAGTTCACCCCTCTAGTTTCATGGGATACATTGACATTTGGGAGGTATGCCGTAGTTCACCCCTTCTTGCTTTGCTTACCAAAAATCCTTTTTGGAATTGTTCTAATTGCTGCCTTTCTTTCTCTACAACTGTGGGCCTACAAGTTATGTGGTTACACCTGCCGGCTTTGAGGCAGAAGGCAGAGAGCATCGAGCCTGCGATGTGTCAGTGGAACTAGAGGGAGGAGTGGAAGGGCTTATCTACCGAGATCTACAACAAGTGTATGAATAATTACATTAAAGACCAGTGTTTTTCTAACTTCTCATGTTATACTTTCATTTTATAGCATCTCAAATGTGCTTTTTCTTTCTTGTGTTTCATGGCATGATTGCAAAATGAAAGCCCGAGGCACCCTACGCTAATGTGTTAAGTCTTATAAGGAGTACAACATTACTGATGGGCCTTTCCCACCTGGAGTTCTACCTGGGTGAGCGGGTTCTACTAGTGCATCAACAAGGATGGCATCTCGGATCCAGCTCCCGGTGCTTGGAGATATAAAACTAGGCGCCCTAGACTTGAAGGCATGTGAGTAGCTGCTAAAAGGGATACCAGTTGCTACCCTTTCTTGGCCTAGGGACACTTGACGTTATTCAATATATATCAAGGTGGATTTGGCACCTCCCATGACGAAATGAGTGGCAGCGAGCTGTCGGGTCCTGAGAGAGGAGAGCAACAAGAAGAAAAATGACAGTGACGAGGACTATGTGCTCAGTATTCTTTTTCCTTCGTGGACAGTGAGTATGCTGCAGCTAGAAGGGGTTTCCAGGATGACCCCCAGTCTCTAGATTGGATCCTGATGCTGAGGTGTTCTGGCTCAAGGACGTAGGCCACCCAAGATGGTAACTTTCCTTTACATCTCCACTTCTGTAATTTTTGTATCTCGCTCTTTTTGGTCTTTTAATGGTCATCATTGGCAAGTTTTAGGCAAGAAGTTAAGGGGAGCATACAAGATGATAAACAGCTTGAAAGAGATAATGTCCTAGTTGAATACTCAGTTCGTATGCCGAGACCCTGCAGCTCAAGTAGGTGGACTGTCTACACCAAGCTCGAGCTAGGGATCGACAGCGTGACCGACTGGGAGATCTACTCGTACATCTCAATTTTTTATGCCAAGGGTGTGTAGGGCGTCTCAAAGAACTGACAAAGGGAAGCAAACACTCCCATATCCAGAAAGGTAAAGAGACAGTCACCCTTTATTTATATAAAGAAGAGTATGTCAGTACCCCTCATCATCCTATGGGTGTCCAGAATCAAGAGCCGAGCTTGAGAATCTCTACCGGCTCGACAATGGTTATATTTAGGAGATCGATGACTTTGGCAAAGACAACTTTTACTTTTTCAGCTGAAAATATCTCTAATTCGATGGAGTGCAAGCCGGGCGGGAAGAGGACAAGGGGAGGGAGATAGGGCTTTCGGCTTAGGATAGCCTAAGAATTCATTCTTTTTCTTTTTTAGACTTGTAGCAAGTAAAAAAATTATCTAAACAACCATTATTTTGCTTCTCTCTTTGTTTTAGTACTAGTGGTTTATATTATATACTTCCTCCGTCCCAAATTATTTGATTAGGTCTGACTTGCACGTTTATTTAGGATATGAGTCATATTTATGAGTTTTTGATTCCATCCCAAAAGAGAGCAAGAGGGCAAAAGTGGACCAAGAGAGAGAATAGATTAGTGGAGGACTAAATGTGGAAAGAGATATAGTATAAAAAAAAAGTAAAGAAAGGGTAAACATGGAAAAACACCTGCATAATATTTCTTAAGTTGAAAACTGATTAAAATTTTGGAACAGCACAAAAAGAAAATACGATCAAGTTTTTTGGAAGACAGAGAGTACATACATGAACACAATGAACCAAGTTATATTTATTCAGAGAATACAATATTGAATACCCATACACAAAACGGAGTACATGAACAAAAATTGGAGTTGAGTTTGAGAACATGTACATGGATAGGACAAAACAAATAATCATTTTGTAGAATTTTCAACCAAGATGAAAATTTACCAGTTGACCATGGGGTTCGTTTCTTGCATCCATTTACTGGTCGGTTCACTACCGAGGTTTAGGGCTGGTTGATGAGGAGATCACAGCTAAGGTTTACCAGACTATTTAGTTGAGAGACGTCCAGTTTGTACTAAATTTCAAATTTAAAACCATACACCTTTTATAGTTCTTTCCCTTTTGACATTAGAACTAAATCACTTATTAATACCCGACCCTGAAGTCAAACTCATATTGATGGCTTTTTCTAGCTCAAAACCATCATGAGCTAGCATTCCGTGTTCATCTATGAGGTCATCTTGAGAGCGGCTTTCAAATTCTAGGATCCAAAGATCATGTCATTCGACTCAGCCTCGACAAACTCTATCGATGTCCGATTAATATTTAGTCCTGATGGATCTTCCCACCGAACTACCTATTGTTGTGTCCAGCACTCAAGATGGATATCACATTCCACTCATGTGTCTTTTCAAGGTCACCGCGTCAATACCTCGGTGTAGATTCGGGATAATCCTTTGTTCCATAGCCCTGGGGCAGAGCGCGCAAAATTTTTCATCGAAAGTAAACACATTCGTCCTTCTTTGGTTATGGAGTACTTTTTGGGCAAATTGGAAGTGTAATAAAAGACACGCCAATGATAGAATTGCAGCCTTGGCCTTATGTCTTACGGCCAACTTTCTTACCTTCAGTGGTAGAGGAGTAGTAGATGTGAGACTAGCGAACAATCTATTAAGTGTCTCCTCAAAAGTAAGCCTTCGCTCGTCTAGTCATCACAAATAATATCAACGCTAGTATTGAAGTGCACCAGGATCCCAACATCGAGTTTAAAGGTACTGTCACTACCCAAACCCATTGTTGGGTCCCTGAGCTACATCTGTGACCTGCCGCAGGCCCATTAGAGTTTTACATAGTGCTATGTCAGGCCTTACTATAACCTGCACATACAATTTAGTGAAAAACCACTTAAATATGGTTACTAATAACCGCACTTAATGATTTCTCAAAAACATCGCTAATAATATCCTCAAGATATTTAACCGACAAGTACAATCGAAGTTTATGGAGACCTAAGCTCCTTACAGGTTACAACACAAGTTTCATAACAACAACCCATGAAGAATTATTAAGTTTACAAAGGTTTTGCTACTCTAGCCCTGGTCTCCTGTAGCCTCTATTTTGTGATCGTCATAAAGGTCGGATCCAACTAGGTCGTCTCCTGAAAAAAGGAAAAAAAGGAGTGATCTAGAGCCTAAGAAGCACAAATACCATACCATAAAATAATTTTTAAATTTCGTAAACATGCCATGGTTTCATCTCAAAATCAGTGATCAACTAATAAGTATAAAGAGACATATAATTCAAAAACATTATACTATATAAGCGAAAGAACAGTTCTGAGGCATAAAACTATTTAACATAAAAATCATCGTCACGTGATTATTGTTATTGTATTACCATTCTTAGTATGTTGTGGTTAGCATACATAGCCCCAGTTACTTGGGCCTTCAATCCCACCTTGGGACAAACATTATTGTCAAAGCAGGGACGACCACTTACAATAGTCATGCGCATACGTACGTATATAGCCACATTGAATAGGGCCCAGAATCTAATCTTCCCCCATTGGATATGGGGCATATCAATTATTTAACAAGTTCTTATCTTGTTCAACAAAACAGTGTTCATAAACAGTTAGTCAAAAAGCATTCCATGACAACTTATTTTTTTTTATTCTTATTAAACAGTTTAGAAACGAAAGCAGTAGTAATTCTTATAAGGCTTTAAAACATCTAGTTGGTACGAATCCACATACATACATACTTAGAATTGAAAATAGGATATTAGTGGAAACATAGCAGGAGTATTTACTTGGATCGCTAAATAATTAGGAGCTACTTCAGTTCTGATCTTAATCCTCCTTAGCAAAATATAAATAAACTCATAAGTGATTGCAAGTTTTTTTTTTGGGTTATGCAAAAAGAATTGTCTCGATCCCCTCTCCTAATCCTATGGCACTCACACTAATTCTATATATACACACACATGCATAGGGTACACCTACACAAACACATGATACACCTACATAAACACATGATACACCTACATACCTACACACACACACACACTGACACTGTACACGCATCAACAAGCTATTACAGACACTATTTACACACAAACACACACAATATACACTCCGGATATACACAATTCATACAAACTACACACACATGGTACACATGCACACATAGCCACTGTGTATACACTAACACACATGCACACAACATAACCACCCACACCCCCCTGCACACATATTACACACATAGATTAATGCACAAACACATTACACACACCCACTGTACACACTCACACACACATGTACATTCTTTGCCCACGCACACCCGTACCCCTGCACATGCGTAGTTTCACGCATACATAATACACACACACACCCCTTCATACATGCGTGCGGGTGCGCACACACATACATAGACATACACAGACATACACATAGAAACATATATACAATCACATGGCTGTATTAACTCCTTCACAACTTACACACGCGCACACAATGTTTACATACATTACACCCACACATTCATATAACACACACACACACACCCCCACACATTCGGTAGCCCCATTTTCCCTTTCCACACACACACACACACACACACACATTCAGCCACATGGTTGTACACACTGTTGCACGCATATTATGAAATTCACTCACACATTCACACAACACACACACATGACACATTCGACAACCCCTTTTTCCCTTACACGTACACACACCCACGACACACAATACATTTTACATAGACACACACACACACACACAGATAGAGAGCACAATAAACTCAGTGCATGAATTTGAGGGAAATTAGGGTAGGGGTTTATCAATAAATTATACCCCTCTTCGCCGTATCTTACACTTCAATCGCCGGAGTCCGTCGTTGCTTTTAGCCTCTCTTGCACTGACTTTTCTTTCATGCTATTCTTATTTCAGCTCTCTCTCTGTGTATTCTCCCATCTGAAATAAAAAATCCTCCACGTTCAATCACTCCACTGAACTCACCAAATCAACCTTATCCCCCTTAATTTTTAGATTTTTCTCTCCTCCAATCTCTCTCAGTTACCAAACTTTCTCCCAAGTTCCTCTATCCTCTCCTTATTTTCTAAATTCAGAAGATTTGGATATCTAAGATACATATTAACCCCAGTTTAATGGTTATTTTCAAAAGTCACCCACTGGTTTCAATATTCCTCTTTCGCCCCCAACTTTGATATATAAGAATTTGACCAATTACTACAATTTGGAGCATTAGATGATCATAGAAAAAAAAAACCATATCAAAGACAGTCATGGCAACATTAGTTGTGGTGGTCGTGGCAATGACCGTGGTGTTGTTGCCATAGCAAAGATGACGATCCACTAGTGATAATGGCGGTTGCAGTGGTGATGCAATACTGTTGGCAGCGACGGTGAATGAGGTGACGGTGTCATGTAATGTGACAATGACAATAATGTGGCGGTTGTGGTGAGTATAATGGTGAAGCGGTGGTGTTAGTGACGATAATAGTAATGGTGGCAATAGCGATCGTGGTGGGTTAAAAGTGGTGAAAGCAAGTGGTGAATAGAACATTGCTTATGAATTCATTGGTTGTAGAGATTCCAGACGATAAATAATTCTTTTAGTTGAAATAAATTCAAATCTCATAAAATTCGACCATTTTTTTTTATCAAATTTCACTCAACATAAATGAATCCAGTATAAATGCATGAAATCCAATTCCAACCATTTTTTTTTAATGTTCAAATAACTAAATTTGAGTATCAAAAATAAAGTTTCATCGATTTGGGGGTTTCAACACACTACAATTTGTTAATCCATGGGGCCAGGAGGAGGCAGGTAAATGGTGATCACGAGTTATTTGTCTACAAGTGAAAGAAGTTACGAGGTAAGAGAGCGAGTGAGAGGAAGAGAAGGGTCAAGATCTACTGGGGAAAAGGCTGAGGTCGGTGGGACCCAATCATCGCCGCAAACGGACATATTAGGGTGCGTGGGATCAGCATAAACAGGAGCATCACCACCCTTTTCCCTCCCTTTGCTCTCTCGCCCCGCCCCCTCCCCTCTTTGTCTCTCTCTCTCTCTTCTCGTTTTCAAATTTCATGGTTGACTACTGAAAACCTGCGAAGAAAGAAGATAAAAAGAGAAAAAACAAGGGAAGATGCACAAATTAAATGCTTTGCGTATGTGTTTGTGTATATGCATGACACGGAATCAGAGCTTGAAAACTACTACTCCACTAATTTGCATTTAAAAGGTAGTTACAGTAAAGAAAGTAGAAAGCATCAGATAATTAACCATTGATAGATTCTTTCTTCCCTCTCCATCTTCCCCTAGAGTTCTGCTTCCAGCCTAAACATCGATACGAGGATCCTGAAGCTTATACAGCGAGTTATGTGATTTATTGGGAGATAGGGTTTTAGAAAAGGGGCTGATGCGAATTGCATGCGCGTGTTTGGTAGGTCTTTTATCACAGATTTACTATTTTTACAAGCAAGAACCAAATATTAAGGATGGCGGCGTCTTCCTCGACTATGTTCTTTGGTACGAGAGAGGAAGATCGAGCACAAATGATAACAAAGCATTCAGCAGCACCCGTCTCCTCGGCATCTCCAACCCCAGCTGCCCAGAAGAAGAGAAGAAATCAGCCTGGAACTCCAAGCAAGTATCTCTATTTAATTCTATCAAAGAACTAATAGAAGATGTGGGAAAATCATTTCACACAGAAATATTTTCTCTACTGTGGTGATGCACTTTGTGCATTGTAATTAACTTGTTTGTACTTCTCAATTTACTTACTCACCCATCATGGAGAAGTACAACAACGATGAATAAAATACAATACTCACAGAGAACATTTCTATTGTTACCCACATGATTTTCCTCACACAAGAACACGCATAAATGTATTTATGTACAAGTGTGTATGTAGGTCTTGATATACTACACAGAAACCCTAAGTTTTGAAGCAGAGAGGGAATTCGAGATGGCTACGGATTCAGTTGTTTTGGGGTAATTGTAATTCTCTCTTCGTTGATTGGTTTTTGTTGTTGCCCTTGATGATAGATCCAGATGCAGAAGTAATAGCACTATCTCCCAAGACCCTAATGGCTACAAACAGGTTTGTATGTGAGGTATGCAACAAAGGATTCCAAAGGGAGCAAAACCTACAGCTTCACAGAAGAGGACACAACCTCCCTTGGAAGCTCAAACAAAAGAGTACAAAACAAGCGAGGAGGAAGGTTTATTTGTGTCCTGAACCCACATGCGTTCACCACCACCCTTCCAGAGCGCTCGGCGACCTCACTGGCATTAAAAAGCACTACTCTAGAAAGCACGGGGAGAAGAAGTACAAGTGCGACAAGTGCGCCAAGAAATACGCCGTGCACTCCGACTGGAAAGCCCACTCCAAAACCTGCGGTAGCAGAGAACATCGGTGCGACTGTGGCACCCTTTTCTCAAGGTAATGTCATTTTCCGCTCAAATTCCATCCAGATTGAAAGCCAAGTCTTAACTAACAAATGGGACATGAATTAGTGATTAGAAAAATGTGCAACCACTGATGCAACTTCCTCATTCAGCGTAGCAGTTTTCGTTTAGACATACCTCAATTTAATGGTTCCTTTAAATCAAGTACATCGCATAGAATGGAATGGAATAATCCCTTTAACCTGCGTCTTTGTCTCTCTTTGTAGATTTTCTTTTTGTTAGTGGTTTTATAGGGCTTTGGACTCTTTTAGAAGGTAGTAGCTGAAAAAAAGTGACATGCGATTGTACTCCGGTAGAATGCCATGGTCGTCTACTTATAGGAAAACGTACAACAACGCAAAAAAATGTACCATTTTTTTTCCCTTTCTCCTCGGTATCATCGAGACCTTTGCCATCTTTACCTGGTTGTTTTGGCATTTCATGCGGTGTCCTACTACTAAGGTTGTTCTCTTGACGCTGCCCTTTCTAAAAATATTGGGTGGTACATCCCGTAACAATAATTTTGCTTATCTAGTACCGTTATATATATATATATATATATATATATATATATATATATATATATATATATATATATATATATATATTATGATTAGTTTCAAGGACACACATGATGCCTTTCTGCAATTTAAACCACCAAAATCTTGCAAGCTTTTTGGAGAAGGAAAGAATAACGCAACAAGGTCGTGATATCTGTTATATATTAAAAAGAAAGATAGCGACATAAGTTATGTTATAAAGTGCAACCATTAATGATGGTGTGCGATTAACAACGACAAAAGGGGAGAGAGAGAAGACAGATGAAGTTATTTTGCAAGCAGTAAAAGACATGTAAAGGATTATGGAAGTTACATATAGACTAGAGATAAAAATTGATTGAGGTAACTGCTGGGGCTAGAAAGAAGGAAAGTATTTACATTTTACATTTATATTCAAATCAATTAAATAACCATTACTAAAACAATGGGGAATGAGGAGATGATTTTAAGAAGGGTTAAATTACACTCGAGTTATAGTCAAACACACAAAGTTTCTAAAGGTAATAGATCCTGACCAACGACTTTGAAAAGATATCAACTGTGTTCTTATGTTATTGACCTGTTAAAAAAGTGTGCTTATTTGCTGATATCATGAATAAAAAATTTTAAATGCCAATATTGTCCTTCGACAATATATACGTAGTCTATATACTATATAAACTTTCGGAACTCTAGTGTATATACTGAATAAACTTTTGAAGCTCTTATTACAAACTAGGGTTTGAAACCCGAATTCCCTAATTTTCAGCCGTTGCTGTTAACCCCATGCCTATCTCTACCTTCAATCCCAAAAAAATAAATCCACTAAAAGCAACCCGCATCACCACAAATTACATTCAACAACTAGATTAGCAAAAGTATTGGAGACGCGGAACCATCACTATTAGCCTTCCACGGTGACTAGGTGGGTTTGGTGGGAATAATGGTTGTTAACGACTCAATAACGAGGTGTGGGTTTTGGCGATGGTCTACGCCTTGCGACAAATGTGAGGTGGTGATCATATGAACTGGTGTTAGTGGTGGAAGATCTTGGCAGCGTGAACTGGAGCAGCTGACGAGGTGATCGTGATTGTAAGTGTGCGTGGGTAGCTGCTGAGATCGATGGTCCGTAGTGATTATTAATGAGTGCGTGTGTGGTGTGTGAAGGAAGAATGAAAGTGATTGAGAAAAATATGTGTTTATGTTTTTGTGTGTGTGTGTGGTGTCTGAAGGAGGAAGTAGAGTGATTGAGGAAGAAGTGTGTGTGTGTGTGTCTGTGAGAGAGAGAGAGAGACCATAGTGATGGATGAGGTGGAGTTGATGGTGTTTGGCAGTGGTCAATGAGGCATCGTTTTGGAGCCATGGTGTTGGGTGCTACGCTAGTTTTCAGTGGCGGTGCCGTAGTTTTCATTGGAGTTCACGTCTCACCACCACTGCTTCCTACCACCATTTGAGTTATGACGGAAAAAAGTGGGTTTGGGTAGGTTATGGTTGGCAGTTATGGTGAAGGGCTGTGACTACGGTGGTTGTGGGTTTGCGACGGCGCTGTTCAGAGAATAACCTTATATAGGGATAATTAATAATTACTAAATGTCTCTAGTGACTTTTCTGTTAACACTTTCAGTGACAACTCTTAAAAGCATTTTTTAGTGTCACTAGAAAGATTTAACAATCATTAATTGTCACTACATGGGGGTAAGAGAAAGATTCCTTCAACCCAGGTAGCAGTCAAATTTTTTCCCCGTTTAGAGAGGTGGTGTTGATGTAGCATGACCGGTTAATAGTCGATGATGGCGGCAACATTAATAGTTGATAGGAGCAAGCTGCTTGGAGTGATTTTTGTTTGGATCTGACTAGATTTATGGTGGCTTAGTGGGCCCACCAGTGGCGGGCGACATATGGGTGTTTGAGTTTGATGATGGCGCCACCAAGGGCGGTGGTAATGGTGCTTTGGCGTCGGTGTTCAAGAAAAGAAAGGGGAGACATAAAGGATGGTATTTTAGGAATTCACTTTTCAAGTTATGGGCAACATATCCATATTATTAAGTTATTATTGTGTATTTCATGATTCCGTTAGGTCAATAGACATCGTTTTGCTTGTTGGACAAATTAGTAGACATACATACAATTACACCCTAACCTCAAAGATCTATGTGTAATAAATTCTCTTACGAAATAGAAAAAAGGGTACAGTAAAAAGTTCAAAAAAAGACTTTACCAGAAGGGTATTCTTCCTTAACAACAATATAGATATGTTCTTACCTCTCATAACTCCTACCCTTATCACGATTTTAAATGGTCGGGACTAATGATCCAGGCTATACGATATTGATATATAACAAGAAAGTTGGACGGTAGGTGGCAGGTAAATGCTCACGAGGATGAAGGTAATATTTCCTTCTCATGGTTTTTGTTATCCGGATAAGTCAGTCTCAGTCCAGTGGGCTATTATTATGTTTGTGTAAGTTCCTTTTATTCCTTTAATTACCTCGCAGTACTAGAGGGTTAGGACTTGATGAAGTGATTGATCCCTGATACAGTAAATACAAGAATTCTGCCAAAAATTTCACTGAACTTGTATAATTTGGAAATTTTGTTGTTTCCATCTGTCAAAAACTTTCATGTTTTTGTCTACCGACCAACTTGTCTAATTTGTTGCCATTTTAAGAATAATGCACGATATCGTGAAACTCTGCATCCATTATTACATACCATCACAGCTACTTTGTTCACCTTTTCCCTCTTTTAAACAGAAGATGAACCCATTTCAGGAAAGAAAAAAAAAAGAAGGTGAACCCTTTCTGCACTCATGAAACTGCTGTACATGTAGTTGGTCCATCATCACATCACATATTGTCGTCATAGAATCGTAAGATAACTCTTTGTCTGTCATTGCACCTCCAAGCTAAGGGAAGGTTAATATCGCTTAGATATAGAGTACCTGACCTCTCAAATGGATACCACCATATACCCTTAATAAAAAGGTAAACTCGAAACACTCTACTGGCAGGTGCCATGATTATTAATAATACTCATTTCATCCTTAATTAATTAGTTATGTTTGATTTGCACGTTTATTTATTTAAGATAAGCGTTATAATTATAAGTTTTTCATTCTATTCTAAGAGATAAATAGGAAAAAAAGTGTGTCAAGAGAGAAAAAAATATGTTGGTGAAAGATTAAATATTAAAATAGAAATAAAATAAAAAAATGTGTAAGAAGGAGAAATATAAAAACAATACGGATGAAACCTTTCTTAACTAAAAAAATGATAAATTTTTTAGGATCGATTGAAAAAGGAAATATGATTAAATATTTTTTTAGGAACCGAAGGAATAGTAATTAGTGGACTCTTTCTTTTGCAGGCGAGACAGTTTTATCACACACAGGGCTTTCTGCAATGCACTGGCTCAAGAAACCGCGAGAGTTCCACCCACCTTGAGCCCCATTGGCAGCCATTTATATAGAACTAGCAACGTGAGCTTAAGCCTATCACAAATGGCTCCTTCAATTTCCTCAATACAAGGTAAAAACCAACCATCAACTGGTGACACTTTACGACAAGGCAACGATCCTCCTGCTCCACAATTTCAGAGCCTCTGCGGCCAATCCATGGGCTCGGCGTTTCGTCCTACACTACAAACAGTCGCTACGTCTGCATTCATCCCGGACTCAAACCAAGGATATCAAGAAGACATAAGCAAACAGTTTCAGGGTTTCGTGCAGTTTCCGGAAATTCAGAGAAATCCAGCTCAGTCCGAATCTGGAAACAATATCTTCAACCTCGGCTTCATCTCGAACGGCAGCAAAAATAGCAGGATGGAAAATAGCAACACTAGCAGCAACGTTTCATCTTCAAGCTTGTTATTCACAACCGGCGGTGACATAATGGGTGATCACAGAAGTTCCGGCGTTCCCGCTCTCTGTAGCTCAGCTGTTCAAAACTACAACGTGGCCCCACCTCACATGTCTGCAACAGCACTACTCCAAAAGGCTGCACAAATGGGATCAAGTTCAAGTAACAGCAGTGCCTCTCTGCTCAGATGCTATGGAAGCTCATCATCTACTGGCGACAAGCCCGCCGCTAGTTATGGCAATGTTTTTGGCGACAATAGCCAAAGCAACCACCTCAATTACCTCATGAATTCTCTTACTTCTGGTGGCGGTGGCCATGGTTCCTCTACTTTCGGAGGTGGGTCCTATGCTGGACATGTAGATAGCTATGGACGGTATAATGGGAAGAACGTTAATCTTGAAGAGCCACCTCAGAACCACCACAATATTTTGGGATTTGGTGTTGACATGGAGCAGGCTAAGTTCACCAGAGACTTTCTTGGGGTTGGAGAGATAGTGAAAAGCATGGGCGGTGGGTTTTCTTCGCAGACAGAGCACCCGGGAAAGACTGCACCAAAAAGCCAAGATTTTGGAGAGGCGAATTTTCTGTAAACTAGTCAGACGTCCACGCGCGTAGTCTTCCTAGATAGTTTGTGGACTTATTAAGTTTGAAACAAAATGTTGTACTTTTTCATAGAAATTAAAGACTTTGGCATTGTAGTTTAAAGTTGTAAAGAACATACATTGAAGGCTATATGGAGACATTCAGTTATGATGCACATTATTACATTAATTCAGTTCAAGTACTACTAACCTTCACATCACATAAATTGAGACATATATTAGCATGAAGTCGTTTAGAGGGCCTGTATGGAATCGAGTAGTAGTAGCAAAAGAAGCAACGACTTCTTGCATCCATGATTAATCAATCAGAGTTCGTCTATCCATGGTTGCATTGACAGAATGAAAGAAATCTAGGAAATCAATCAGAGTTTGTCTATCCATTGACAGAATGGTTCGTCTATCCATCAGAGTTAATCCAATTCCCAAATCAATGGCCATTTTAGCAACTCTACACAAATGTATAACCAATACTGCAGAAAGCTAGGAACTTAAAATTTGTGCAGTTCTTATTAATTATTTCCATTTTTGTGCCAATTATTGTTATTCAGAGAGAGAGACCTTGAATGGCTTATTATTCACTTTAAGGTTGATGCCTGGAACACATTTTAACCAAACAGGAAACCTCTTTATAAGAAAACAGATTGAAGCACATAAATGGAAAGATGCAAATATATGTAGTCCTGATCTTTGTACTAGTTTGATGAACTGAATCAAGTCATATTTGCCTTCACATTTATACAAAAAACTCAAAAACATGTCGGTGGCTATAACATCCAAACTTCTCTGTTTGACCTTCTGTGTAAGATCTTCCAGGTACAGGCTGAAGAAAACAATCAAATTGTGTTCCAGATACATAATACGTGCATCAGGTTCAGGTTACTACAACTATTAAAGAGTGGATGAAATCAAACTCAATAAACTCTACAGAACATATGGGCATCAGAGACAAAAACAAGATATAGTTTCTCAGTGATCCGACTAATTTTTGGTTGAAACAACATACCTAGTGGTAACATGTATCAATCTGAATCAGATTCGAGTAACCACTGAGATACTCAGATTGTAGAGTGAGACTGACGAAAACACAATGATCTATAATAACCTAAATGTAATATTGTCATGCGCCTTCCCGATTTCCAAATGCTATAGCAGACTCACATGTCATAGAACTGCTGTAACATGCCATTAATATGAAGCACATGAAGTAAGAAAAAGAGTCTCAGCATATATTCGAGTAGAATGCAACTGCAGCATTTAGAATTTATAGTTTGTGGGATGAATAATTGTTATACTGCAATGGAAGGGAGGAAATTGGGTTTTGATGAAAGTAAAGAAACCATAGAGGAGATGATTACTGTATGACCTCCATTGAAGAATTAAACCAAGAATGCAGAAGATTCAAATACAAGCCTATAGTTAACTACAGTAAGTCATTCCAGATAAAAACAAACGATAATTGAAACGGAAACGGAACTTCAAATTATAAGCATTACCATATCTTTCTAATCTTTTAATCAAGTCCAAATAGATATCTAAAAAGAAAAATTAAGAAAACAAACAGTCCAATTTAGAAATTGATAGAAGGAACATAAGAAGCAAGATTTCTTACCAGTGATAAGGATGATTAGCTCCAGGCTGAGGGATTTTCTGGAGAGCATGGATTTTTTCAGAAACAAGTTTGGATCAATACAGAGAAGTTGCAAGTAGAACCAATACAGAGAAGCTGCGAGTAGAAGCAATACAGAGAAGCTGGAATGTACCTTGGCGTTCACTGCAGCTCTGGATCAGTAGGATATCTCCCTGTGTGAAGAGGTGAAGCGGCAAAGACAGTATGCACGAGGAGAGGGAACTTGTTGAATTCAAAGGTGTAGACAATTTATTAGAATAGATAGATACGGATGAAGTATTCTCTTCATGCATGTGTACAGGGAAGTTGCTGACTTGATCAGGTTGGTGACTTTTATATATGTGTATGCGTATGTGTATATAGAAAAGGAAGAAAGGTTGAAGTCGCAGGTATACATACATATAGTTTGGTGGCATCTTTTGATTTACCAAAGTTTAAGGTTTTACCAATTTTATATCTTTCGTTGGTCCTCCCTATGTGAGACTATTTATGTCGTTTAGTGATCACCCGGAACTTAATTAAGTCTAATAGGTTGATTTATGGATAAAGCAAGAAAGGAGAAGATGTTGACCCTTTTTTGACGATACTTACCTGTTTCCCGTCAGAGACCTATGACTAAGTTCATAGCGTCGGAAATATAATGGAAGCATGACTTTTGAAAACTTGGATCTCAAAAGCGTCACTAGGTGACCTTCGTGGAATGGTTGCACGACCCAAAAAAAAAAAAGCCATCCTTTTCTTTATCCCATGCCATGAACCTAATTGATTGCTGGTATTTTTAACTGTTTTGGTACTTTATGTATGAAACAACGAGTTAACACATGCAATAAGGCACAAAAGTAACCATTACGAGGTAACGGCCAAAACTGGAAGAGCACATAAAATTCAATAAGCATATTGTGACCCACAAAATAAACTCCACGCTGATTTAGGCTGTAGCAATCTGAACATACCTCTATCACTAGAATCGACTCGGTCATGACACTACAAGAAATCTGTCATTTAACGTCGAGGAAGGTCGCCTATTTGTCAAGAAATACATACAGTGACGAAAAAAATTCGTCAAAGACTCGCAGTCAAGAAATGTATTTTTCGACGAACATATGTTTTTGTCAATAAAAATCATATTTATTGACGATTTTTTACTTCTTCAAGGAGTGTTTGATATTTAACGACGAACTATTTTGTTGAAATTGTTCACTCAAATTTGTCCCTTGATGTTCAAGTTTGTCAAGAATGGGTTACTTTATCGGCGAACTTGGGTTCGTCAACAAAGCACTCATCGTCACAATTATTTCTCTTGACATCTTGATTTCGTCGATAATGGTGGCATTTGTTGACGAACTGAAGTTCATCACGAAAAATATTAATTGTCACCATTCTTCATTGACATACTTCCTTCGTCGATAATGGCGACATTTGTTGACGAACTTAAGTTCGTCACAAAAAAAATTCTTCCTTAACATACTTCCTTCGTCGATAATTGTGACATTTGTTGACGAACTCAAGTTTCTCACAAAAAAACTGATCGTCACATCCTTGACATCTTGGCTTCGTTGTTGAAAACTACATTCAACGACAAAAAAAAAAATTGTCATTACTGGTTGCCCCTTTAGCTACGAATATTTTGGTGTTTGATGAGCATCAAATTCTAACGACAAATAATAAAAATCTTTTATTTAACGACAAATAATAGAAAGATTTAGCGACAAGTAGTAAAAAAAAGTCTTAATCTAATACATAAAACTAATGCTATCCATTACAAGGATTTAGTTGGTTACACAAATGAGACCGTAAGTACGTACAACAACAAAGCTTGATACATATTCTAAGTACAAATTAGAACTATACATACAAATACAATGCACATATTGATGCAAATGCAACCATCCTAGTGGTCGGTGATGCATAAAATATCGACCACTTACTTCATATCATGTCCAGATATGATCCGTATATAAATCTCATCCGAGAACACCGCAACTAAAAGAACAATGATTGCAAGCCTGTATTAAAAAGAGGAATAGAAGTATTCATGTTAAGATGCTGCTCAAACCTCTCCATACTCCATGCAATCCACCACACCATCAATTACATTTTTTTACCACAAATTCAAAATCAAATTATTCAATCATGCAAAATCAAATTACACAATAGTGGCAAAATCAAATTATTCAATCCACCACACCATCATTTTGATTTTTTTACCTCAAGAAGCAAGTATAAGATAGCTAAAGAAATTAAACTTGTTCAATGCACTATGCAATGAAAGTTTACAAATAAAATCTCTGTCTAATAAGCAATACTCCATCGGCAACCAGTGTAATACAATCGTATCCTTAATTAGAACTAAAATGTAGGATGCACTTATATTATTAAAGGCTTAGACCATGAATAGGCCGGGTAAAGAGAGCGATTGTGGGGAAAAGATTGGCTATAAAGTAACATCGATTTCCAATGGGTGGATTTTTGGTATAAATAAAGTTCATATTTTCCAAATGGTTGGAGCTTGGTTTAGAAAGTAGGGCTATTCCGTGGTCGGACTTCAAAGGATTTTAATCTGGGGAAGCTAGATTTTTCGGAAGCTATGGACTGAACTTGACATGTTGAATGTGCCATAAAATCGCCCTACAAACAATGAGTTTTCCCCCCATTCTTTTCACTTTAAATCTTGTTACCGTGATATCAATGTATCAAGATGAGAATGTATGCTATATGGCAGGAAAATTTGAACTCTAGAAGGATAACATAATGAAATGGAAATATGAAATTATGGAGGCGTGAGGTTTGTTGTTGAGGTTCACAAGCTGCAGTGCTTGACTAAACGAGGGGCTTCGTCTGGTGGAGTGGATAGGAAAAGTGAGCTAAATATGTTTGTTGTACACTAGTGTCCAGGGCTTTTAGGTTGGTGGAAGGCGACAACCACTCTAAAGTATTTTATATGTCTATAAGAAGGTGAACCTAATTGGCAAGATTATTATTTAGAACGAGATACCATTCAACGTTAGCATCACATAGTAATGATTTTAAATCGTTAGCATCACACAGTTCTAAAGTAACATCAAGTTCTTGGGAAGCACAATCAGTATGTAACTTGCGCCTAAGGTAACTTAAAAACACCGTCTCCTTAACTGGAATTCCCTCATTTTAATGGATTTGATGTTAACTGGAATTCACTCTAAGCCACACTACCAAGCTCCTCATTCCAGGCCTACCAGCTCATTCCAACCCTTCATCCCTAACAAGCCTAACCCTGCTAATTCCTTAAAATACAACCACTGCCTATTCCAGATTTGTGTAAGCCCCTCAACATCTACAAGCCCTCAGTGCCACTCTCCCAAAGGCCTGCTACTTACACCACAGTCAAGTATCAGCAACACCCTTCAAAACCAGAATAACCTACCAGAGATTAAACCCTACTGAGCACTAAAAGAAAACCAAGAACCTTATAATCTTTTGCGAGATCCTTATTGAATTAACTCAACCATAAAGAGTTAGATTGTACTACTATGATGGGAGACTGAATTATATTCTTGATAGCCGTTACCTTAGCCAAGCTTTTGAGGAAACTAAGGACTTACAAGAGCGATTGGTCCATCGCTGATTTGAATTTCGAAAATAACCCTTACCTTAGCCAAGCCTTTGAGGAAAGCAAATCCTTAAGCTTCACCTTAAAACTTCCCAAAGCCTTCTTCTCTCTCTCTCTTTCTCTCTCTCACGTGAAGGAAGAAGAAGAAGAAGAAGAGAACCGAAAAGGTAAGAAAGGAAACAAAATGACTATTTATATGGTTCAAATTTATTTTTTTTGACAGAAAAATGAGTTTTAATTCCACTAAAAACATTTTAGTCGAATGAAAACTCATTTGAGTCGACTAAAAACTTTTTGAGTCGAATTAAATTTTTTTTAGTATACCGAAAACACTTTTAGTCGACTAAAAACTTTTAAATTCGACTAAAAGCTTCAGAAGGTAATTTTTCACATTTTAAATACTTTTTAGTCGACCGAAAACTCTTTTAGTCGACTTAAAAACTTTTTTAGTCAACCGAATCCTTCAGAAACTTCCTTATCAAAATTTTGAACACTTTCCATTCGACCGAAAAGACTGAAAACTATTTTCAGTCGACCTAATCCTTCAGATTCCAAAACTTTAACATCAAAAACTTTTGAGTCGACTGAAACCATTTCCATTCAATCGAAAATTTCAGAAATGATAAAAATCATTTTCTCAATATTCTCAAAAAGACCACAAGCTTATTTACTAAAAATAAAAATTTCGCACAAGGGAAAAAGAAAATTTTCGGGATACTACATAATCTCACATTATGTGTGTATTTGTGTGTGTGCGCGCGCGCACTTTTGGGATGTGTAAAATAGGGTTGTGAAGGTGTTAGTGTGTGTGAATAGAGGCATGTGTAATTTGTGCAGCTGTGTGTAATCACACACTTTGTGTGTGTGTGTGTGTGTGCGCGCGCGCGTGAAGTAGGGGTGTGAAGGTGCAGAGCGTGCTCTATGTGTGAGTTCAGAGTGTGTGAATAGAGGCGTGTGTAATTTTATGCAGCTATTTGTAATCAGACAGTGTGGGTATGTGTGTGTGTGTGTACGTGTGCACGCGAGTGAAGCAGGGGTGTGAAGGTGCAGAGTGTGCTCCGTGTGTGAGTTTAGTGTGTGTGAACAGAGGCGTGTGTAATTTATGCAGCTATTTGTAATCGGACAATGTGTGTATGTGTGTGTGTGTGTGAACCCCCGCGCGCATGTGGGAGGGAGGGAGGGATTCAGTGCAAGGGGAAGGAGACGAGAGAGTTTATTGATGTGCAGGTGTGTGCGCTTTAGTGAGTGTGAATAAAAGATCTAGAAATGTGTTCCCAACCTACTTTGGTTGCGTCGAAGGGCCCACCAGGGGTCTCGTTTTGCAAGACACGTCACATATTCAACGGTTAACTTTTCAATCGATCAAAATGCGCATGCTCAAGTCACGTGCACTTTTCATTGACTTTTCGCAAAAATTTATTACTAAATTTATATTTGTTTCCAACGTAGCGACTTTGACGCCACCAAGACTTAGAAAAATGTGCAAAAGTAGACTTAGCGCGACTCCAACCTTAAGGGGGTTAGCCACCTCCATTGACTGCGGGGGGGGGGGGGAGGGGGTCGGCCACCTCCCTTGACAGGGGGCTCAGCCACCCTTACTATGGGGGCTCGCGGCCTCTTTTTCCTTCACTCATTCGAGCACCATGTAAGCAATGCCCCACCCACCACCCGCGACCACATGACGCTCATTGTCGCTCACGCGCTATCGCCACGACAGCCATCACTTACACCGCCCGACGTCGTTACGACACTCGTCGTCACCCGCGCGTCGCTTTGTGGCACATGTCGCCCACCGTCCCCGCAACGTCGACATCGCCCGCTCGACGCCCGATGTTGCTTGCGTGCCGACTCAGTGCCCGTCACCCGCAGTCACCCGTTATCTCTATGACACCAGTCGTCGCACGAGCACCGATTTTGCGATGCCAGTCACCCGTGGTCAGGCATCATCTTCACGACGTCCGCTGTCGGACTTCACGGTGCTTGTCACCCGTTGTCGCATGCTGTCGCCCCGTGTGCCATCTTCGACACAATCCACCGTGCCCATGCACTGCGCCGCTGAAATAGCCTAGCCCCTCGCTTTCTATCACACTACTGTGTCCCCGACACTGTACACACTCCATTGTGCCCATGCGCCACACTGCTGATAAAGAGTGCCCCTTGGCTCTCTGTAACGCTGTCGTGCCCCTAGCACTGCACACACTCTACCGTGCCCCTGGCACCGTACACACTCCGCTGTGCCCATGCACTGTGCCGCTGATACAGTTGTGCCCCCGTCTCTCTATTACACTACCATGCCATCGACAGCGTACACGCTTCGCCGTGCCCATGCGCCGCGCCACTGATATAGCCGTGCCCCCTGGCTCTCTATCACTTTAGGTGCACCTGGCACTGCACACTCAGTCGTGCCCATGCATCGCACCGCTAATACAGCCGCGCCCCCATCTCTCTGTCACACTACCATGCCCTCGGCACCATACACACTCTGCCGCGACCATGCACCGCGTCGTTGATACAATCGTGCCCCCTCGCTCGGTCACACTATCATGCTCCTTACGTTGGTCCAACCTTTCACCACATCATGCGCACCTTGCCTTGGTCGTGGAACATGCTTCAACCCACTCTCCAAAGTGTGCAACATCTTGCGGGGATAGGTGACTCCTCTGAGACATTATCTCTGCCAGGAAGCTTTCCAACTCCCCTTTCACCGATAGATGGCTCCTCCGAGATGCCACCTCCATCCGTCGGATAGACGGCTCCTCTAGGATGCCACCTTGACACACTCCGAGTGCTCTGGCACGAGGACTCACCAGCAGGGATAGACGACTCCTCCGGAACACTATCTCTACCAGGGAGCTTTTCAACTCCCTTTCCGCTAGGTAAACGGCTCCTCAGGGATGCTACCTCAGCCCGTCTGGTAGAAGGCTCCTCCGGGATGCTACCTTGACGCACTCCGAGTGCTCTGGCACAAAGACTCACCCGCGAGGATAGGCCATTCCTCCAGGACACACTCTCTATCAGGGAGCTTTTCATCTCCCCTTCCACCAGGTAGATGGCTCCTCCGGGATGCTAACTTGACGCGTTCCAAGTGCTTCAGCACAAGGACTCACCCGCAAAGATATGCTCGCTTGTTAAGACATTATCTCTGCCAGGGAGCTGTAAGTGCTTTGGCATAAAGACTCCCCTTCCGCCAGGTAGACAGCTCCTCTGGGATGTTACCTCGGCTCGCTTGATAAGAGACTCCTATGTGACACTATCTCCACCAGGGTGTCTGCGTGACTGGCCTACATGCTCCGGCACTGGGGGCTTCATCAGCACCCCTATGGACTATGACCCCCGGGTCACTCTGAGAGGGGAACAGGTCTCCAGAAGGCATCATGCCTACTCTGCCTAACAGTTAGGTGTCGGGTCTTCACCACCGCTACTAGGCCTGTGGGACTCTGCAAGGGCTTGGACTGATGGCTAGATCAAGGGGTTCTCTGGCCACACCAGCGCTATGGGAGCCAATCTTTCCAAACAGATAGAGTGACGCTGTGAGGAGTATGGGACTTTGGATTTCATGCCTACTCAGCAGATGACACCCTGTTGACACAGGCATACTTTTCCCTATAAATAGGGGACTTTGGATTTCACTTTTAAGAGAATTCCCTCATTTGACAGTTTCATTTTCTCATTCTAGGATCCAAATCCTTTGAAATTCTAGAGAGAGAAACATAGTTGGACCCTGACATTGGACCGTGACGCCAGACCCTGACGCTAGACCTAAGTATTGGACTGTGACTGTCGTCGTATGTTCACCCTGCGCCATCGCCCTCGCAGCACTGCCACCCTCAAGCTTTGTCTAGGAAGCCTTTGGTCTCTGCCCTTGCTCCAACCTTGCTGTGTCTCACATCAGCACACTTGGCATCTGACTCAGGCTGCATTCCTTATGGCACCTCCACATTGACTGCAAACCCACTTTCCTTGGCATCATTTTGGCAAATTCTGCTGGGTAGGTAAGCATCGTAGTGCGGTTCGTCCCTTGCCTGACATACCCAATTAACCATGCCTCAGCAACGCAAGGCTACCAGGACTACTAGCCAAAGTCAGAACCCAGCCTTCCAAGAGGAGCGTCACCCCGAGGACGAAGAAGAGACCAGCCATAACCAAATCCAGCCTCTCCCCGGGATGGATACACCCAATATGGCTGTAATCGTCAATGCCACAATCCAACACCTTACTCCTACCATCACCAAACTTAAAGACTCTCAATCTTCTCTCATGACTATCATCTTAGAAATGAAAAAATCAATCCAAGTCTTCATAATCGTTGACTTCTTAAGGCCTTAGAGCTCCCCACTTCTTCAGGGCTTGGGTTAGTTCTAGACACTGACCAGGTCCCAGTGTCGTGACCACGGTTGCTTTGGTCCTCCGGGCCCTCAGCGGTAGGACTCACAGCACCTCAGCCTATAGCGCCCCCACCTTCATCTTGCTTGGAGTACTTCAAAGACTCACGACTCAATTGAGATGGAACCTAACCTAACATGGCCGGTTGACACCTGAACACCGGTCATACACCCAACTTGCTCCAGTCGACCTTTCCAGCTGACGGACGACCTCTTACCGCTGGCACTACACCTGTGCAAACCAAACCCCAAGAAGCTGCTCCCCACTACTAACCCTTCTCTACCATTGTCATCCCCGCCATGCCTCAGTTTTCCGTGACTGGGGGCTCCGAGGCCAGGATCATCCAGACAGGGCACAAACCCTAGCATGCTTCGTATGTCACCAAGCATGACCTTGACGCCATCCTCTGTCGTCCCAAGCACTCATCCTTACCAGACTCCCCTTCTAAGCTGTCTGGCCATGATACTTACTCTGAAGACCTTGATACCAAGCCCTACCCTGTCAAGTACAAGTAACCAGCCTTCACCCTGTTCAACGGCAAAGAGGGCAACACCCACAAGCACCTTACCCATTTTGGTGGCTCACATTAACACCTTATACAAACCCAATACCCATAATCTCCCACACCATATACATATACACACGTTTACACATCTGAAATACACCCACTGAACATGGAATTTTCACACATAGCGTTTAAATGGCTCACTAAAACATATAGAGAAGGTTACCTTGAGGCCTTGTCCAATTTTCTCTTCTTTCCTCTCTGTTTCTCTCTGCTTTCTTTTCCCGAGCTTTTTCTTCTTCTTCCCCTGTTTTCTTCTCTTCTCTATTTCTTCCCTATTCAGTCACTGTTCCCTTCTTTCTTTATCTGTTTGCTTCTTTTTTTTTCTTTCTTTCTATCACCCAAATTCTCCTCTATCCTTTCCATTTTAAACTATTTAAATAGGCTGAGTCACCAAAGCTAGTAGGAGGTGGCAAGCCCAAAAATGGCTTCTAAACTATTTTTTTTAAATTGCATAAAGGACCCCAACTTTATATATTTAAAAAAAACCCCCAAGTTATTCGTTACTACAAACTAGCCCCAAACTTTGTATAATTATATTCAAACCCCAATTTATTCCAACTTCCACAAAAAATACATATTGTCTCCCATTGTATCATTTTCATCATTAAAACCATAATTTACATCTATGCTCCCAAAGTTTTTCGAAATTGCATTTTGGCCCCTCAACTTTGGGAAATTACCACTTGACCCCAAAATCACCCTAACCCCTCATTTCACTTCCTAACACCCACTCATCATCAAAATAATGCTATTTAATAGCATATGCATCCCGTTCACCATATTTTTTAAAAAATTATTTTTTTGCCCCCTAACTTTTTAAAATTACATTTTAACCCCCAAAGCCACACTAACCCCTTATTTAACTCCCTAACACTTAGTTATCACCCACATAATGCTACTTAATAAAAATAGCCCCTTTTAATTAATCTAATTCACGGCTAGATTAATTTTTAATATTTTTAGGGTATCACATCCTCCCCCCGAAATTGGGATAAACCTTATCCTGTAAACAGACGTAGATATCTCTGCCACATCAACGCTTTGGGTCCCTATGTGGCTTTCTCTACCGCATGTGTTTTCCAGACACTTTCACCAACTGTGTTATTTTCAAACATGATACTTATTCTTATTTATAAATCACCTCTATCAGTGCCTCCTGATATGAGATATTATCTCGTATTTTAGCTTGGTCCTCTTGGATCCCATGTGTAGAGTCGGGTCATACATCCTCAACGTTGACACGCGATACACGCTGTGTAATTAACTCAATCCTGAATGTAGATTGAGTTTGTATGCAATCTTCTCAATCCTATGCAGGGTTTTAAACGGTCCGATGAACCTCGGACTTAACATCCTCTACTTCCTGAATCGCGTGATTCCTTTTCACGGTGACACTTATAAAATTGACTAGGTCACCTACTTCAAACTCCAACATCCTACGCCTCTTGTCAGCATAACTTTTCTGCTAATTCTCTGCAGTAAGATTTCTCTTTTGGATATCGATCACCTTGTTTCCTATTTCTTTGCATAGTCTCGTGCTATATAGTCTTATTTTCCTAAATAAATTTTTAATAAATCAACATGCAACATTTTTGGTTAAGGATATCTTATCACCCCAATGTTTTGCAAAAATGAATAATGCAGAGCTTCAATACCCTTGCAATATTTATATCATACGTCCTGATTGGCTACCCGTTTGAGGTAAAAGGCCATCCCCATGGTTAACTCACTTCTTTCCAAATTCTGGAGATGAACTTTGCGTCTTTACCGGACACAATAGTTACTGGAACTCCATAATAACTAACCACTTGCTTAACGTAAGTTTGGGCAAGTCGTTCAGAAAAATTTTCTTCCCGGATAAAAATAAATCATGACGTCTTAGTCAACCTACCCACTACAACCCAAATAGATGTATCTCTCTTAGTTGTTCGTGGTAATCTTAACGCCAAAATTCATCATAATGTGTTTCTACTTCCACCCAGGTACAAAGAGTGGTTGCCACTATCTGGCGATCTTCTTATGATCCACTTTTACCTGTTAGCAGGTCAAACATTGGGATACAAACTTTTATATATCCCTCTTCATGATAGGCCACCAAAATTCTTTGGGCCCTAACTTAGGGTACATTTTCTTCTCCCCTAAGTGAATCGACACTTAAAACTATGAGTACCCTTCACAATTTCTTCTCTCAATTCATCACTAGGTGGAACACATATCCGACCTCCACATTCATAATCACTGTCCTTATCCCCATCAAAATTTCTATCTTACTCCTTTCTAATCCCCGCTGGATCTCAACATCCTTTCATCTTGGCCTTAAGCTTCCTTGATTTAATTAAGATGCACTGGTTGCATTTCCATGTGAAACAGACTATTACTTCCTTTTCTCCTTACTCGAACTTTGATTTCGAGTTATTCACATTCTTATCAACTTGGCGTAACAATCATCACAGTCACTTTTCCCTAAAGGGCATCTTAGAGAAATTCTCAATGACTTTCTGGTAGCCTCTGACTGATCTTAGGAAGCTACTCATCTCAAATGCCGACTTTTGTCATTCCCCATTTGTCACATTTTCAACTTTCCCTAAATCTCCTAACCTACTTCCGCATCAATCCCATATATCCAAATTCCCCAGTCAAAATTCATATTCCTCAAATTTGACAAACAACAAATTTGTCAAACTTGCCATTGTGCAAGTTCCTCTTTGCCATTAGTATCATTCATAAGGGCACCAATAAGGCGACGACACAATGATCAAGTACTCTCAAAAGACTTGATTTCTCAAATTTATAACTGCCACAGGGGCCTTAATGAATCCACCTGACACTACCAAAATTTTTATAATGTTTGTCTCTGTTTCTAAACACAATCTTGACAACTTCATCCTTCCTTATTCCTTAACCAGTGATGACCTGTTCTAAGGTCAGTCTTAGAAAGAAAATGCTTAGCACCTCGCAACTGATCAGCATATCATCTAGGTCAGGCAATGAGTAATGATTCCTGACTGTCACCTTATTCAACTTCTGATAGCCGATACACAGTCTCAAAAACCTCTCTTTCCCTTTTTGCTTCAATGACCATCACTCTCCTTTAGTGGACCTCCGTTCAATGTACCCTGGCTATTAACATTTGGAACAACCTCTTTTGATTCATCTTAAACATTAGCTCAACAGCTTACTCACATATATAAGGCATTCTGCAATTGCCTTAACATAGTCCGTACCCTCAGGCCTCAATCCACAATATCCACATTCTTTATTTTTTTTCCTCCTCTTTGTCCTGAACTTGTCCGGACTATTTATTATGTACTTGCTTCTTACACTTCTTCCCACTTTTCTAGTTCTAATCATGGATTCTACCTCTTTTTCATCCTCACTCTTTTCTTTCTTCCCAGACCTCTTCATTCCTGCCTCCATCACTTGGTTTTTCCTACTATTCCCATAGTAATTCCCCATTAGAACCTCCTTACTTGTCCCTTTTTAAGGATTATTTTCTAACTCTCCTCATTTTATCCCACTTTTCACATTTTTATGTCATCGCCTGATGAGGGCAATTAGGCCAACTCACCAAATTCCCTGAGATCCTTGTCCGCCTTTCTATCTTTCCACTCAGCATGAGAAACATGTCTCCAACTTACTCTGTGATTTAAGAAATAATATTTATCATCAACATGTTACCTATACCATTCCGGGCAACACAGGCTAAATAAGCTACTCTCCTCAACTTGTTTTGCTCGTTCTCAACAACTTAAAACTCTTATTGTACATATGATCAGCAAAAATCATCTTTTTGACATTTCCCCACATCTTATTACTTCAACTATCTTCTTCATCTATCAAATTCATGTAGTTGTCTACGCTAGACCATTTCCCTTCCATGGGATTTCACCCGAGCAGGCATCTTGACAATCTCAAGATCTACACCCTTCTCTTCCTTTTACTGGGACTGTCATAATAACAGCCACCGGTTGTACTTTTAGAACTCCCACGATCTTTAGTAAAAGTCTCACTAGCTCTTTCTTAATGTCTTCTTCACCTAATACATCTTCCAGCTTATTCCTTCCACCTACATCCTCAACATTCACCATCGTTATCTCTATTGAGGGTCCCTCTCGATTGGGAACCCTCTCTCGAATTTTCAAGGAAAGAGTAGCATGATAATTAAAATTGCACACCATATTATTAATCTTCATGCTTAAACCGCTAATGGTTTTTCATCATTAAACAGCATTTTTCTACAATAGTATGTAAACGATACTAATTCCCCATCACCCTTCCCCTTCTCAATCACAACTTTAGGTCCGATGTCAAAAGCGGACTCCACCCCTACTCGTACACCTCATCAACCTCAGAGAAACCATAACACTCCTTTAACAATTTCAGGCTTCAATGACTCCTTCTTAGAATCAATTGTTGCCTATCTTTAGGTATTGCCCGATTAGAAGGTCAATCACAAACAAAATGTCATATTTTTCCCGAGTGACCCATATACGCGCGTCCGTCGTCTCCCTTAATATTTAATTCGATACTTACTTCTTGTCCTATCGTTCAACTTTCAACCTCTCTATCGTTTAGTCAATACTGCTTGTTAGGGACTCGAACTGACTTGTCGATCAGTCCTTTTTCCTCATCACTTGGAAGTATTTTCTCTTCCAAAAGTCCATCAAAACTTTACTCATTCACTCTCGGCTCCTCATTTCTTCATTCCAAGTTTCACACAATAAAAGTGTTTAACCTTATCCATCCTCCCCGTGGTTTCTACAAATTCACTTCCTAATGGACCTTCATCTGGTTCTTTCAACCCCAATTCCATCTTGTTTACCTTCTCATCAGGATCCCTTTTCAAGATCCGACACCGCAACCTTATCATCCTCAAACCTTTCTTGTAAAGCTAGGTCAACCAACTCTTTCTTCCTTTCCCTACAACAATAGTAGGAATGCTAAGGTCACAATATATATGCCTTAGTCAACCTCAACCCACATATCTTAACCATCCTCATAATTTGGCCAAATCATCAAGATTTCTCTTCTACTCCTCTCATCAACAACTTAGGCCTTTCACCAGACACTTCAAAAGTCTACAGAATCATTTGCCTAAGCTCTGATACCAACTTGCGACACCCTTAACCCTGGTGACATCACCGGGCTAAGTTATCGATCATAATCACCTTCAAAACCCTGTGTAGAATACAGAGCAACTACATCCTTATACATCATTAATAGACGCTCCAAAATACGTCCTTATAATTTTTTTTACAATCATATATCATACTGCAGCGAAAGACTTTCAGGTCTTTAAACATCATGAATGTTTACAACTTAATACATGACTATAGTCGTAGAACTCTTATCAACTTATCTCACAGCTCAATCTTTGCCTCACCGTATCTAGCTTGTCTTGCCTCACACAACTGACCCATTGCTCGACTTTTCTAGCTTGCTTCTTTTCCCTTTCCTAGAAGGTTCTTCTTGATCAACCTCATAGCCTGCACAATACAACATAAGGAATGAGCGCAAATCAGTAAAGACAGCATGAGGAGTAGTGCGTACAAATGATTCAAAAGATTCGGAGGAATAATAATCATCTCAACGATAGCAATGAATCAAGAGTAGTCAATAATTTTAGCATCAACATAACTTTTCAAACGATGCAACTCAAACACGACAGACTAGACTCGACCAGACATGACAGACTCGACTCGCCGCTCTATATCCTCTCTGCCAGTGATCATGTTTCACAGGCCATCATCCTCATATTGATGTCCCATCTTATGGGATGTTCATCTCAGTCTCAAGTAAATAGAAGAGACACTGTCAACAAGCAGGGAACTTATTTAGAGTGCTTTCCCAGACCACCTTACAACCAAGCAACACGACTTCATCAACGGGGCGGACTAAGGGAAAATGATTCCACCTTATGTCCTCAACAACACAGCTCAACAAGGAATACCGGATCAGAAGATCAACCGGTGTTCATATCTAACAACAAGAGTTCAACGTAACATCATCAATAGGGCGGACTTGAAAAAAGATTACCGCAAGCCCTCAACAACGTTCTTACATAAGAAAAATGTTGACTACCAATAAATGCCAACATTTCACAACAACAAGCAACGACCTCAACAGCATCATCATCAACGATAGGGCAGACTCGGGAGAAGATTACCACAAGTCCTCAATGGTGTTCCCAAATAGAAGAGATATCGGCTATCAATGACTGTCGACATCTCACAACAAACACACGATAACCCCTACGCAACATCATCATCAACCTCGGGTATGCTAATTGAATCGAATCATAGCATACTAGGACACGCATCATCCTCATTAAATTCTATCAACAGGGCGGACTAAGGGAATTCATTCTACCCTAAGTCTTCAACAGCACAATTCAAATGCATATATCGGTTACAATGACTACCGGTGTCCACTCATAACGACAAGAATTCAACAACACGTCATCAACATGGCATGCTAATCGAACAATGAATTAGCATATCAGAACCGCATTGTCCTTACCTGGTTGGCTTATAGCCGAAGCAACTCGCAATCTCCGATCATAACGAGCTGCATCACCTAGTCAAATCATACTCTGCTCGTTAGACATCATTCAACATATACGCACTCCTTATTCTACCCCTTCCCATTTAATCATTTATAGCGTCTTACGATAGTTTGTTAATCAGATCCAATAATTGGATCCTTAACCTACCTTACCAACGCATTAGCAATAACCACTATCTCATTATTTCAATGTATTAACACCATTCCTCACTTTCCATCACTCAGAACGCTGAATTACGAGCGTTTCTCAAAATTTAGCGCTAACGTGGCAAATTACCAAAATACCCCCTGATGGTCGCTACACTCCCAACACCCCAAAAATTTATAAACCATTTATAAACCAAATAGTCCCTCAAAAAATTTTAAAGGAAAAAATTACCAAAACACCCCCAACTTATGTAAAATTACCAAAATATCCTCTGGCGATCATCGCCCAACAAACACCTCCAAACTACTTTAAAATAACCTTTCAAATGTCTTATACCCCTTCCTGAATTAAAAATTCATTCAAAAATTTTATAGAAAAAATTATCAAAATACCCCCCGTTGAGCGGCAAATTACTGAAATGCCCCTAGGGGTTCACTATCACCCCCAATGCCCCAAATCAGCTTCAAAATAACCTTTTAGGTGTTTTACAACCCTTCTGGAACTAAAAGTCAGTTGAAAAACTCTATCGGGAAAATTACCAAAATACCCCTCTCTAGGTGGCAAATTACCAAAATGCCCTGAGGGTTCCCGGCATCAAAGAAATCTCAAAAGTGCTTTAAAATGATATTTTAGGCCTCTTGAATTCATTCTTTAGCTAAAAACTATTTTATAGAATTTTCGCCCAAAAATCCTGAACCGGTGTCCGGACCGAGCGCTTAAAAGCCCCTTCGGTCAAAAATAGCTAACGACTTCGGAATGATCCAAAATCTTGGAAAATGGAACTTCATAGCATCTTAAGGTCCCCATAAAATTTTCACGCAAAACTACGCTAGTTTGATATTTTAAATTTCCACGTAAAGTTCCAAACTTTCTGCACCCGTTCACCCTTTTTCCCGACTTCGGAAAAATCTAAAATTTTTCAACGATGTAAATCTCCCAAAATATAACTGGGGTTACAGTTTTGCACTTTGTCCAATTTTGGCCCCAGGTGTCTATAAAAATTCGATTATTAAATGCTTAACTTTTCCCTATCTTTAGTGACAATTGCAGTCACTATTCAGATTGCTTCACCTACCATTTCACCCCAAACACACACACATCTTCATCTTCCTCCTTCAGGCGCAGCACCTGGGCACACACACCATACACACACTCACTAAGTCACCATTAAACATACTTTAAATCGCGTAAACTCATTAGAACACACACATTAACACCTTATACCAACCCAATACCCATAATCTCCCACACCATATACATATACACACGTTTACACATCTGAAATACACCCACTGAACATGGAATTTTCACACAGCGTTTAAATGGCACACTAAAATATATAGAGAAGGTTACCTTGAGGCCTTGTCCAATTTTCTCTTCTTTCCTCTCTGCTTTCTTTTCCTGAGCTTCTTCTTCTTCCCCTGTTTTCTTCTCTTCTCTGTTTCTTCCCTATTTAGTCACTGTTCCCTTCTTTCTTTATCTGTTTGCTTCTTTTTTCTTTCTTTCTTTCTTTCTATCACCCGAATTCTCCTCTATCCTTTCCATTTTAAACTATTTAAATGGGCTGAGTCACCAAAGCTGGTAGGAGGTGGCAAGCCCAAAAATGGCTTCTAAACTATTTTTTTAAATTTTCATAAAGGACCCTGACTTTATATATTTATAAAAAGAACCCCCAAGCTATTCGTTACTACAAACTAGCCCCAAACTTTGTATAATTATATCCAACCCCAATTTATTCCAACTTCCACAAAAAATACATATTGTCTCCCATTGTATCATTTTCATCATTAAAACCATAATTTACATCTACGCTCCCAAAGTTTTTTGAAATTGTATTTTGGCCCCTCAACTTTGGGAAATTACCACTTGACCCCAAAATCACCCTAACCCCTCATTTCACTTCCTAACACCCACTCATCATCAAAATAATGCTACTTAATAGCATATGCATCCCGTTCACCATATTTTTTAAAAAATTATATTTTGTCACCTAACTTTTTAAAATTACATTTTAACCCCCAAGACCACACTAACCCCTTATTTAACTCCCTAACACATAGTTATCACCCACATAATGCTACTTAATAAAAATAACCCCTTTTAATTAATCTAATTCACGGCTAGATTAATTTTTAATATTTTTAGGGTATCACAGATACAGCCGCGCCCTCGTCTCTCTATCACACTATCGTGCCCTTGGCACCATACACATTTCGCCTCACCCTTGCGCTGTGCCGCTGATACAGTCGTGACCCATAGCTCTCTGTCACACTACCATCCTTTCACCATACCATACGCACCTTGCCTTGGTCGTGCAACATGCTTCAACCCACTCTCCGAAGTATGCAATATCCCGTAGGGATAGGCGACTCCTTCGGGACACTATCTCTGCCAGGGAGCTTTTCAACTCCCCTTCTACTAGATAGATGGCTCTTTCGAGATGCTACCTCTGCCCGTCAGGTAGACGAATCCTCTAGGATGCTACCTTGATTTACAAGGACTAACCTACAGGGATGGACTACTCCTCCGGGACACTATCTCCTTCAGGGAGCTTTTCAAATCCCCTTCTGCCAGGTAGATGGCTCTTTCAGGATGCTACCTCAGCCCTTCAGGTAGACGGATCCTTCAGGATGCTTTCTTGATGCGCTCCGAGTGCTCCGACACGAGGACTCACCCGTAAGGATATGCCCGCTCTTTAAGACATTATATCTTCCAGGGAGCTCTAAGTGCTCTGGCACGAAGAACCCCCCTTCTGTCGGGTAGACAGCTCTTCAGGGATGCTACCTCGGCTCTCAGGATATAGGCGACTCCTCTGGGACACTATTTTTACAAGGGTGTCTGCATGACTAGCCTACATGCTCTGGCACTAAGGCCTTCATGAGCACCCTTAGGGACTATGACCCCCAGGTCACTCTGAGATGGGAGCAGGTCTCTAGAGGCATCTCAATTGCACCTATTCAGTCTGGCAGTTGGGCATTAGGTCTTCCCCATCACTGTTAGGCCTGTGGGTCTCTACAAGGGCTTAGACTGGGGCTAGATCAAGGGGGTTCTCTGGTCACACTAGTACTGTGAGAGCCAGTCTTTCCAGATAAATAGAGCAACACTGTGAGGAGTAGGCCAGGTAAATATGCGATCCGACAGTCTAACGGAAAACTGGTATTTTTGGACCCCTGGTGACGTGTCACTCCCAAAGGATGACACGTGTCAGTTGATGACATAGGCACACTTTTTTCTATAAATAATAGACTTTTGATTTCATTTCAAGAGAATTCCCTCATTTGACAATTTCACTTTCTCACTCTAGAATCCAAATCCCCTCAAATTCTAGAAAGAGAAACATAGTTAGACCCTGACATTAGACCGTGATGCCAGACCCTACGCTGGACCTAAGCATCGGACTATGACTGTCATCGTATAATCTCCCTGCATTGTCGCCTCACAGCACTGCGACCCTTAGGCTCTGTCCGGGAAGCCCTTAGTTTCTGCCCTTACTCCAACTTTACTGTGTCTCCGATCAGCACACTTGGCATCTAACTTGGACTGTATTCCTTGTGGCACCTCCACATCGACTACAAACTCACTTTCCTTGGTATCAATATGTAAGCAAAGGGCTTAGCTAAACTCTTTCACATAAACAAGTTTTTTCATAATATATAACTATAGGACACTTTCATGCTAAGCTCATGAAACTAGGAGTTGCAGTCATTGTGTACAAGATATGGGGTGAATGAAATGCTAGAATCCTCAAGTAACAAAGTTAATCCATGAAAAGCCTATTTCAGGTGATCAAGCAGTGGATGCAATAGAGTATTACGAGCTAGAAAAAGGTGCCAAGATAGTATTGACAGTAAACATTGTGCTAACTGCAAACTTGATGTAGGGATATCATTAGATTGATTTTGGTTTGTAAACTGAACCTTAAGATGGGAATGTCTAGCTTAGGGAGAAACTTGCTAGTGTACATCTGATCTTTTGGGATTAATTCGATTGACTTTTAAGCAAAAAAAAAAAAAAGAGCAATAGGACAGCGATAGACAAGTAGGTGTATCTTCCCAAACACTATATCAGGAAGATATTAAGAGAAAAATTGGGGGATCGTAAGGAACTTCTAAGTATCTGTGGATGAGTGAAAAGAATGTGGCTGAGCCATTTGGAGATTCATCATAGCTTCCATCCGGTCAAGTCGGGCTTGTTGTTCTTGCATGAGTGACTTGTACGTCGCTACCTCTAATTTTTAAGAGTTGAGCTCCAATTGTTGCTCATGCATAAGAGCTTTGTACTCTTGCAGCTCATCTTCTAAAGCAGCACGGCGTCGGGCTTCCTCTAAAACTGAGTGTAGAGACAAGGACGTCGGAGGTCTTGGTCAAAACTCGAGACCTTTAATGCAACTTGGCTTTTTGCTCTTGTCTAGAACGGTCTTTGAAATCTCCGTTGGGTCCATTTGTTGATTCTCGAACAAAATTTCTTCCATTTGTTTCTAAATTTATAGTGAAATTAATCAAATAATGTGTGGCTTCTAACATGAAAAATTATCTCACATCACAATTTGTATACCTGATGTGACTCGACTTCATCCATGATATACTTATTGTGTTTCTTAGAGAAATATGCACGCTTGTGAAATACAATCTGATCAGGTTCTTCCTGAGTGTCAGGATCTTTCTGCAAATAATAAGATGATCTACATTCACATGAAGATGATTTAAACATTAAACCAAGGCTTAATTAAGTACCATCTCTGAGCGAGCAACCACATACGACTGCGAACCAGTGACATGATGTGTCTTGAGTTCATCTCTGTTATGTTTATTTTTATGACATCTTTCCAGAATTTTAATAAACAATTAGATGGCATTTAATAAGACACTCTAAGTTTCCCCTCTAGCATCATTATAAATTGGAAAATGTAGTCAAACATACCGCGTAATCTTCATGTTCCCATAAGTCACACTACATCTTCCAGTCTTTGACTTCCATCCCTTCAGGAGGGTGAGGACGTGCGTATGCGGCATGAAAAAGAAGCCAAGTAAGGCTAAAGAGGCAATGGCGGCAGGAAAAGATATATGCCTGCCTAGACAGGAAGGTGGTTTAGGACTTACATTGTGAGGGATGTAAAAATGTAAATAGTTGTGTTAAATATGAAATGAAACAAGACATTCCACCCAAAAAAAAATAGACGTGCCTGTGCAGGTGTCAAACAGATGTTCAAAGGGCCTTTGCCTTCAATTAGTGCAGTCCACTCTACCTTTAAAGAAAACTTAAAGTTCCTTAAGGAAGTTTTCAGTAGTGTTTCAAGGTATCTCTTCACATGAGGACCATCATCAATCACTTCAAATTTTTCCTGCAAGTTAATGCTCATTTTATTCATATAAGTTGCAGTTACATACTACAAAATTTTGATTGAACAAGCTGTGAAATGATTTTTAGCCCAAGCCGCTCATGGATTAAATATATATATGAGTTTGTGGAATGGACTGCCATGTCTTTACCCCACAGGGATAAAACTCCTAACAACAATACATATCTCATTAGCATACTTAGCTGATGCAATTCTATCAATAGGTCTTCCCTTCTCAGGATCCACAATGATCTGAATCGTTCATGTGGCTTCGACCATCTTTGAGGTTCTTATTCCCTTAGTCTTACCACGTACGTTCTTCTAGGAGTAGATCCTGTAGTTACAAAACCATGTGACTTTATTATCAATAAACATGTCGGCAATGCTATTATCAGAGGTAGACCAATAAAGTGCTTGATTACTCTCAATTGCATGTGATCATACCAACACTACTAGCAGGAGATCCGACTTGTGGGCTGACAGGTGCACGTGTCACATTATCAAGGGAAGCCATTTTGAACTTATGCTTTTAGCAACAAACTTTTAGCCACGGAATTTTCCAATCACTAAATGTCATGTCATAAAATCCCTAATTTTGCCCACAGTCGCACACGACCCATAGCCCTCCACTCCCATTCTCTCAGCTTCGTAGCCCCCCACCTCTATCGCCTCCACCGGCCACCGACCACCGCCTCCATCGCCACAACGGGCCACTGACCACCGCCTCCATCTCCTTTTTTCAATCGCATATGAAAAAAGGACAAGGCATTTGTCGCAACGCCGTCGCCGCCTCCACTACCTTTATCTCTCAACGCTGCCCCCGCCTCCATCGTCTTTCTCTTGCGGATCTACCACTACGCCGGGTGTGTCATCTACTACTGCCTCCACCTCTCAAATCTACCGCTATAGAGTTATTCAGGGATTAATTTGGGCTACTTAGGGCTAGTTGAGCATAGTTAGAACATATTATAGTTAATTACCCTAATTGGATTTATTTAGGATTTGTTTACGATTTATCAGGACAATCATGGTTTAATTAGGTTAATCAACAGTAATTAGGACTAATTAGAGATTAAATTAACAGTAAATTAGGGCTAATTAATTTTAATCAGGGCTAATTAGAGTTTATATTAACTGTAAATTATGGTTAATCAGTTTTAATTAGGCCGCGTACGCGGCCTTCCTCTGTATGACTGCATGTGCCGTGATAGGCGTGTCCCCACCCCCCGCTGCATGTCCAAAGACATAGACACCAACGGTGGAGCTCTCGTTTTTACATGAGGATGAAATCCGTCGCATTGCAGCAGAGGTTTATAGGAGGATCATGGTGCATGATTAGGTACAACCACTATGTACGTTTAATTAGTGAACACTAAACTATTGTTATCGAGATTATAGCATCTGTGCCTTTACACGTAGGGCACTGCTGCTGGACATGCCCCGGGACTCGTCGAACCTTGATCAGCCCTCCTAGCACTTTGTATTTCGCTCCCGTGTGCCCCCCCCCCCCCCCCCCCGTGCTCCCGTGCCCTCTTGAATTTTGTGGATTGTGATTACAGGTTTAGGTATTAAATATATATATATATATATATATATATATATATATATATATATATATATATATAAAATTAGTTTTACTTTTAACGACGGACTTTATTACGTTGCTAAAAGTCTAACTATTTTAAAAGAATGAGTTTTTGCGACGAAATTTCCGTTGCTAAATATTTTACGTAATAAATTATCACCTAAAAAGAGAATAAATTAAAATACAAAAAATAAAATTAGCGATGAAATCGCCATCAGTAATTGTGTTTGTTTGTCCATAGTTGAAGGTGGAAAGGTGACAGATTGTAAAAATCCGTCGAAACACTTTTATAGACGGGGTTGTAGGCACTCGAGTTTTAGCGACGGGTGGTTCGTCGCTAAAACGCTCTGGGGGACTCTATTCTAGGAATTCATGCCAACTACTCACTTGCTTACTTGACATATCAATGTAATGTAGAGTAAATGTAAAAGTCTAGAGCATATCAACTGTTGGACTTTTACACGGTTCTTAAACCAGTTTGGAAACTCCTCTTGATGCCTTCTAGTTACATTAAGAGAACATTGGTTCTCGAACTCTACCTTGTGCTCACTAAGCATTAAACATACAAGTATGAGACTCCAAAACAATAAAAACATAATACTTACTGAAATGAATTGGTAAAAAAACACCCAAAGTTGTGGACTTACACTTTAAAGTCATCAAATTTCTCAGTTATTATGGATATACCACTGCATTTTCTCTAGCTCTTCGGATGGTATGAATTCAAGCTTTGAAGCGCCTAATGGATGAACCATATGTGTGAAAGGAAATGTTTCATCCTCTTGATCCACTTCCATGCCATCATAATTGTGTTCTTCTTGATTGAACCTAGTCTCCACATCATTAACATACATCGAACAAAATGTTAAGCATTTGGTAATAGAGACGACCTCCACAACTGAGCCTTCAGGATGAGCTTTATTGCCTACATATTGCTTCAAAGAGCCCAGGTGCCTCTCAATTGGACACACACATCAAACGAGAAAAAACTGGCCCCCCAAGTAAGGCCTCACGTGGCAAGTGAACTACTAAGTGGACCATGACATAAAAAAATGCATGTGGAAATATCCTTTCCAACTTACAGAGGATAAAGACGATGTTTTTCTCTTGCCTTTCTACTTCTTCCACTTCCAATGTCTTAGAGCATAAAGACTTGAAAAACTCTCCCAATTCAACCAATGGACCATGGACATCCTTGGGCAAGTATCCACGCATACCAACTGGGATCAACCGTTGTAGCATAATATGGCAATCATGACTTTTCATACCGGATACCTTGCCATCGCCAACATTTGCACATCGTGATATGTTAGCTACATATCCATCTGGAAATTTCACTGCCTTTAAGAACTCACAGTACCCTTGCTTTTCTTTCTTTGTCAAGGTGTAACGCACAGGTAGCATTGTATACTTACCATTACTATTTTCTTGTAGATGTAATTCCTTCCTTATATTCATGTCCTTTAGATCCTCTCTTGCCTTCACAGTATCCTTTGTTTTTCTCTCAATATCAAGTAAGGTCTCTAATACATTATCACAAACATTTTTCTAGATATGCAAAACATCGAGATTATGTCTTAACTTTAGAGTCGGCCAATATAGCAAATCAAAAAATATACTCCTCTTAATCCAATTTATTTCATCGGCAATACGCTTTCTTGTCTTATGGCTTGGATGCTTCCCTGGTTATTGATCTGGAACATGTACCAACTGCTATAATACATAATCGCCTGAATACTCCCTAAGCCTCTTTCTTTTCTTAAGCTTACCATTGAATTCCTTGATCCTCCGCCTTAGATGATTCTCATCTAAGAGTCGACGATGTCCTACGTAACCTATCTTACTCCTCAATTTCTATGAACTTGTGTGCTCATTGCATGTGGGACAAGCCAAGTACCCTTTCGTACTCCACTATGAAAAATATGAATATGCCAAAAAGTCACTTATAGTCCAAATCACAGCGGCATGCATCTGAAAATTCTCTTTAGTAGAAGCATCATATGTTTGGAGCCCGTATTCCCAAAGCTCTTTAACTCATCTATAAGTGTCTGCATGTATACATCAAACTATTTCCCTGGCACCTTAGGACCAGGAATTAGTAACGAAATCATCATGTATTGCTCCTTCATGAGCATCCAAGGGGGCAGATTGTATGGTATCATAATTACCGGCCACATGCTATAAGATGTACTCATGTTACCAAATGGATTAAATCCATCAGTTGCTAGCCCAAGCCTAATATTTCGAGCCTATTATGCGAACAACTCACGCTCTTTGTCAAATTCCTTCCATGTCTTCTCCCTTTTTTTCTTTTTTGTTCCACTCACTCACCATACCCATTACACACACACACACACACACTGTAACACCCCGAACTTTGTAATGCTAGCCAGTTAGTTTAATTTAAGCGATGACTTTTTGTGCAAGTTTTAGTGTAGATTTTTATGAGCGAAAATCTTTATCGATAACTTTATCGACAAAATTTTTTCTAAACCACAAGTTATAAACTTAAGTGAGTAGGCAGCCATGGGCTGCTGTGAATGCTTTGATACCGTGATATGTTCGTAGTGTGGGCAACTTATGTGTATGATGATGTTGTGGATTTTTTTTAGGTGAGAAAGTGTGTTAGAAGTGTGCTTGTAAGGTGGAAGAGGGGCTGCAAGGCAGCCATTTGTATGTGTTTTGGGTGTGTGTAATGAGGGTATGTCGTGTGTGTGGATATTGTGAATGGAGTGTGTATTGAGTGCATGTGTGTGCTCGGTGCGTGTGTTGGTGAACCGTGTGCTCATGTGTGTATGGGTACCGTTTATTTTCGTGTGCGGGTATGCATATACCTCTATGTGTGTGTGTGTGTGTGTGTAACATCCCGGGAATCCGGAACATTAGACACTCACTCGATTAGATACACTAAGAGAATAATGTCCTCATAATCCAAAGCGGACAACCATCATCAGAGCAACTAAGCTTTAATGAAATCATACTCTCAATTGATTGTCATAATATAAAATACCAAATCGATGTCCAACAAAATTTAAACAAAAACAATACTCTTCACCATGCAGGAGTTCTAATAGAAAATACTAAGATTTAATGTCTTCTTACGCTCGGCTGTAATCCTTATTCGGGCAACTTAATCGCTGCTTGTCACCTGCGAAAAGGAAGTCAAAGGAAAGTGAGCTTTTGAGAGCCCAGTAAGGTCGATCAAAGATTAAAACATCAAAAACGATTCGGACGATTTTTATATAGAGTCAAACAAAACTTTCTAAGAGTATTTTCAATAAAAAAAAAAGACAGCATTTCAATAAAGATGAACAAAACAAATGATTTTTACATTCAAGTCCAATAACATCTTTTTGATGGATTTTGCTTTTAATGTAATCATTGCAATACGATATAAATATAGGGACGAGTATTCAGCTCGATCCCTTAAATAATAGTCATTTGAAACATTTTAGGTATTATAAAGCATGAACGGATAATATTCAAAACAGTTCAAGTGCAATAAAACATAAACGGGAAACATTGAACATGAGTAGTACGCTATAGCAAAGTCACCCCGGCAGTGCTCGATCGCTTTACATATGCATATATACATTGACTAGTCCATCTAGGTACTAGTTAAACCCATCCAGCAGACCATCCTTGTAATACCAACAAAACAAACCATCCTTATGGCTTCCAAATTACCAACTCATGTCAACATTGAGAAGCAATAAATAGAATTAAAAATATTTTATGATAATTGAATTGATAAAACAGATGAGAATAAATAAAGAATTCCAAACGATCGCTTAAGGTTCAAGTTAGGGTTTCACTGGCAGAATCCAAATATTTTATAGAACAATATTTCAATAGTTTTTGCAATACCATTAAGATTAAATCATATGAATTTAGGTTATGAGTAGGGTTCGAAGAGAAAATCCTTACCTTGGTCCAAGCCAAACGATGCTACCAACCTCGATCACTATTTTTTAAATAAACCTAGATTGGCAATTTATTTGTTAGAACATAATTTATGTCAAATATGATATAAACCTTAATATCAACTACTCACTGCGTACCCACTCTCTCCGAAATCGCGCACTCAAAACGGTTCTCGCATATGGCCAACCTAACTGAAAATCCTATATACTCGTTAATGTGTACGGATAATCTAGAATTTATAATTTACACTAAAATACTTTTATAGCTTAAAACGTTATTAAAAGTCAAAATATGTATTTTTTGAATTTTTGAATATAAATAATTTTCTTAAATACAATAAAAACCCAATAATAGCCATAATTACTTCCAGCTACAAAATAAGTCCCATAATTTTTATAAGAACTTTAAAATTATAAAAATTGAAATCAGAATTTAAAAGACATAAAAAATTATTTTTAAAATTTTCATTTTGCTAAAGCCAATGCGATATAGAAATCATAGCAAATGAACTCCAAAATTATAAAATTCAAACTGAGTCTTATTTATACCATAGAAAATTTACTATAATTTTACCAAAACATTTTTACGGTTTAAAGACTCCAAAAGAATTTTACAAATCTGAAATTATAGAAAGTATTAAAAATACATACGAGTTTAGAAAATTATAAAATTTTACTAGAAATTCTAATATAGCCTAAGGTATTACACTCTAAAATTTCACGTGCTAATGATAAACGTGCGTTAACATATGCACGTGTCGATCTAATGCTAATCCAAATTTACTCGTTCCGTACTTTTCTTCTTCTTCTTCCTTAATCTCTAAATTAAAGACTCACATCAACACAAGCCTCACTCAAACCGGCTCACCAACATGTAACTCACCTTATTTACGAAGCACACACATATATATACACACACACCCACACAAGCACACAACACTCACATATACACACAATACACAACACACACACACACACACACACTTACTTTAACACAGCTACTGCCTCATGGCAGTAGCTGGTTCCCTTCTTCTCCATACCCAAACACACATGCACACCATTTTACACAACCAGCAATCACACACACAAAAGCACACATTACACACACCATACACACATTCAAGCACACAACACACTCATTTATTTATTTATTCTTCATATATACATACACATTCATGCAAATACACACACACACACACACACAAGACTGCCAAGCAGTCTATACACATGCATCACACACACAACAATACACACTCAGTAATACATACTCTCATATATGGATGCACAACACTCACCTGTTTAAGCTCAAGGTCAAGCACACACTAACACACTCTAACTCACACTCACACAATGCACCCAAACACACCCACGTACACAGTTTACACACGTATTCACCTTATAAAAAAACAAAATCACACAACACACATACACTTAGCTGCCACCCATCTTCTCCCACATGCACCACGACAGCTCCATGGCTACTCCCTCTTCTTTATTTCCCCAACACCCATATATGAGCCCACAAACCCACCTACACATAAAACCCACACACATGCTGCCCCTTTCTATGTATACAACCCACTCAAAAGACACCCACAATGCCCTCATCTCACGGCTGCTATCTTTCTCCTTCATTTCACACCTACAAACACACTTAAACACCCCCTGATGGCAGCCATGTACCTGCCCACACTACTTGCACCTCTTACACACATGTACACACATTAATCTTTAATTTATCTACACACAGATATATACACTTTAAATACACTCATATACGGTACACCCAAAACTCACACATTTTGCAAACTTAACACCCATTTCCCTTTCCCTTCTCACTGTCATTAACCCACTTACACGAACACACACACACATAGTCTTCTCACACCAACTTCCATGGCTGCCGTCGCAGCCCTTCTCTCACACAAAACAAAAATGCGGGCAACACGCCCACCTCTCATGCACCCACTGATCCACCATCAAACACCAAACACACATATACCTGAACTGCCTTATGGCAGTTTCCCCCACTACCTTTTATACACTCACACACATGCGCATATAGACACTAAACATGGCTGAGATCCCTTTGTCCCCCCTGATCCCATAATCCACCAAATTGAACAAGCGAGAAAGCTAGGAAAAAGCTTACCGAAAAATAAGTTCAATCGCCAGAATCTCTCGTTTCCTTCCCCTTTACTCTCTCTCTCTTTCTCTCTCTCTCTCTCGTAACTCAGAAAGCAAGCACCAACAATTAGGGTCGTCTGTGCTCTCTCTTAGGATTATATATATTAAAAACCCTAGATTGTAAATTTACCAAGAAACCCCATCAAGTTTAGGCTATTTTGAAATTCACCCAAAACTTCCTTTTATTATGAAAATTCCCAAAATAATTATCTATGATAGATTAATAAACTAGCTTAATTTAATAGGTTGTTACCTAAACTCTGCTTCACTAATTGTTGCTACTTAAAAATATTGATGCTAACTAAATGTATTCGCCACTAAAAGTTCCCTATCCTCCATCACTACACTCACATTTCAGCAGTCCCAACATACACACATATACTACAAAGATGTGTGGTAATACACACACAGATAAATACTGAAATACTATAAGAAGGCTAACCAATAATTTGTCCTTCGATCGCCGGAGTCCCCTATTGGCAAGCCTTATATCTTTCCCCGTTGTGTAAATTTCTTCCTCTGTGTCAACTCTTTCCCTCTCTCATGAACATGCACCAGCTGTCCTCTGCCATAAAACTACCCCTCGCACAAGCACCTACACAAGCACAATTTCCACATGGATGCCATCTTTCCGATCACTCACGGCATCATTAAACACACACACACACTAAACACTTGGCTGGTACCCCTTTCTCACAGCCCCCCTCCTGATCCATAAATCCCTGAATAATTTAAAGAGAAAAGGGTTAGAAAAACTTACCAGAAAACAACCCGATTGCCAAATTTTTTTTTAGGTTTCTCCCGTCTTTCGGCCTTTGTTTCTCTCTCTCTCAGCCGTTTTTAGAAGAATATATATATATATATATATATATATATATATATATATATATATATATAGGAAAACCTTAGGTTGGAAAGCTACCAAAAACCCCCTAAACTTTAGGAACTTTTTCGAAGTTCACCCATTAACCCACCACACAAACACCCCAATAGCTATCAAATTCACACATAAAAGCATATCTAAAACACTCAATATCATGGCTAAAACTAGAGAGAGTGTTAGGGATTTTAGATTGAAATTTTTACTACCTTAGATGAGTTTTCTTCTCTCTCCCTTCCTCTCTGTCTTTCACGTAAACAAACAAAAGGCTGAAGTGGGCGGCTGAATTTAGGTTAGTGTTTGTATACTAACCCTAAAAAGACTTTGCTTAAATACCCCCATACTTGGTTATTTCTTCCTATTTCAACCACACTCTTTTAGAAAGACCACATTTAATTTTTTTATTAAGGTTAAGGTTTTTTTGTTTTTTTTGCAAAGAAAATAAAATTTTGGGCGTTACACCATCCCTGAAAAGACACATATACACACTAAGAAGAAAATCACCTTTCAAAGATTTTCACCAATTTCTTTTCCTCTCTCTCGTACTCTGGCCCCCCCCCCCCCCACCCACTGATTTTTTCTACCTCTGCTATTTCTATTTTCTGTTTATAGAACCATATTACATTGTATATTCCTATAACACAACTAGTAGCAGGGTTATCCAATATTTCATAGAAAAGTGGTTTCCCCATCCAATTCCATTATTCCACATAACCTCATAAGTGCACAACCTTAGGGATGCTTCAACCTATTGTAGCCTCAATCCAACACTATTTTATTCACAAGAATGAGAATTTCACTATGATCAAGGGATCTTCGCTAAAAAAATTCAAGGTTCTTGAAACCCTAGAGGCTAAAATTGCAGCAAGACAACCCACTTTAATATTCATCAATACTAACAAACCCGATCTACTATCATCAGCTATACAAGCAACACCTATTAGAAAACAAACCAAACCACTCAAAACATCAAACCGGGAATCGAGTACTAGAGATGAAGATATTATGCTATAATTCCAATTAATTTCAAAATAATACTGAAGATTTCCTATTCAGCAGAGAAATCCAAATTGCTTATTCCAAAAGTTTGCATTAAGATCGATGATTTTCATCGAACAAACAACAACTTGGAAGATTGTAGGCTTGACAAAGGGTAGATCAAGACAAGTTGTGTACCTTTGGCTCCCCAAAAATTGGTTTCTTCTTCTATTTCTTTTCATTCTTTGTTTCTGTTTCCTTCTTTGTCTAGCTTCTCCACTCTATTCACTGTTTCCTTTTTTGTTTCTTTGTTTTTCTAATTTTGTTTAATTTTTGTTTTACTTTCGTTAATTTTAAAAACATCAATAACCTATTAGTTTATTAATAAATTGATTAGTCACCATAAAAAATAAGAAACAGGTGGCATCCTCTCAAGAAATTTTTTTTCTAGAATTTGAAACATTAAGCTTCCATACTCTACTAATACCTGAGTATTGCCCAAAATTATCGCCCTTTTATTTTTCAAAGCACAGAAGATTATTTTAAATAGCTCAAAAAAATAAGGGATATTACATTCTTCCTACTTTATAGAAATTTTGTCCTCAAAATTTGATCTCAAATTTCATATCACTTATAACGCCTAGGCACTAAGCTTTTGCTGCGAACTTTGATATCTCAAATCCACGAGTTCAAACCGTTACCGCATTCGTCATAGAGAAATGCTTTACCTTTAAAGAGCGCAAAAATCATGATCCTATAGACGCATGTATCGCACCTTCACTAAAGTTTAAGACTTTAAGTTATCAGATAACTTATGATTCACAATCACATTGCTTACCAAATATACTTTCAGTTCTAAAGGCAAGTAAAATGGGGTCTCCTATTGCGTGATTAGCCAATTCTCAACCTTATACTAAAACATCAAATAAATTGTCAAAATATAATCCATGTTCTCAAAGTCTACTCTCAACCACAGATTATTTTAGGCCTAAAAGTCTAGATTATCTCATATTAGAACAAGTGAAACTATGCAAATCTTAATATTAGGTAAAAATACATGTGCATAACGTATTGTTAGTTTAAAAAAAAATGAGAATAGAACACAATAAAATTATGATAATCTAATTAGGTTTCAATAAGAATTATAATGTGTTACCATTTGGAACAGATTAAACAAACACTAATCACAAATAAACAGTAATAGTTATACAACAAAACATGTAACATTAATCACAACAACCAATGATCTCAATCAAGCATTTAGAAAACAAATAATAACAATAGCAATAATTGGATGATTAAAATGCAAAAATCTTTAAAGAAATCATATAGGCTGAAAAGCCGTCTTTATATATCCGCGCCTTTTCAAAAGCATGGGGTTCTATATCTTATGATATTAGCAACAATACGGGCTTAATGCCTTTTTACTTCTCAGACATGGGGGTTTCATAATAGCGGCCATATTACAAGCTCAATGCTCTGCGTCTTCTTATTTAGCATAATGTCAACAAGTAAACCTTATCCACCCCGAAGGCACGTTCGACGAGAAATGTAAGCTCCATCAAACCTCGAGCTATTTTCATGAGCTTTGCACTCTATCTGCCCCCATGGGCATGCACGACGATAACTCTAAGTTCAGTCAAACTCTCGAGGGTATTTTCATGAGCTTTGTGCTCTATTCGCCCCCGAGGGCACATACGACGAGAACTTTAAGTTTTTTCAAACCCCCATGGGCATTTTCATGAGCTCTATGATCCCCATTAGCCCTTAAGAGCACTTACCAGAACTTTACGTTTCACTAGCCCCCTAGAGCTGTCCCTCAAGGGACAAACCCCCAAAGGTGATAAGATAGAGCTTGTGTTCTATCTGAACTATTTAGCTACAGTTCTAATCCGTGAAATGGCAATGCACAACGTGGGACTTCATCCCCCACCATTCTTTATCAACTCAAAACCCAGCCAAGCATGAGTGCGAGGCTTCTTTGCCAGCTCATAGCTGATGATAAGAGTTCGCGTCGAAGTAAAACACAAGCATGATGTGGTCAGCTTTAGCTAAAGAACACACACTTGCACAAAACAAACACCCTCCAAAAGAGAGGTGAAAACTACATTGTCAAGTGAAATCCCTCAAGGGGACATTCAAACACTTGGCACATGCAACACCTTGCATGCAAAGTTTTGTATCCTCTTGAAAGAAAGGCTACCATGGGCACAGCCTCTAAAGGATCTCGAGATCTCATGATTCATCTTCCCAAAGATGATTTCAAATAGCCTACTTAGGCGACATTCTAAAGACGTAGCACCCTATTTGGGCAAACACTATAAGAAATTTGACGTTTAACGACAATTTTTTTGTCGACGAACCAGAATTTTGTCAAGAAAAGTCGTTATTCCTTGACGAATGTGAGCTTCGTCACAAAAAGTCAACTACTTCTTGACAGACCTGAGATTCGTCAACAAAGTGAATAACTGTTGACGAATTCTATATTTCATCAAGAAAAGTCGCAGAAAAGATGATGAACCATATGCTTTTTACTTTCCGTATTGTTCTTTTAATTTTTCATGAACCAAGTGTTGTCAACACGTATGTATAAAGAAAGAACATACAAGGTAATGGAGACCTATTTTATAATGAAGTACTTTTCTCTCCCCGAAATATTTTCTATAGCAGCTTCCAAATAACTGCTTGCACCTCCTCATAGATCCTTAGAACATGGATTATTCTTCCTCCTATTGCAATCTTGACCTAATCTTCAGCCTTTTAACGAAACCTTAACCTTTTTTTCTTTTCTAAATTAGATTGGATGGCCAAGATAAGTAGATCTATGATTAAAACTCCGGTTAAGATCAGATCCATCCACCAAAATCAAACGAATACAGTTTTTAGTTTTTCTGTTGAATAGTCAAATCACTACCCCACCCCACCGCTCAACCATTTATGACACTTCTAGTTCTTGACTTGATGTCACTACAAGAAAATATGTCATTAATGATAATATATTTAATGACAACACAAAAGTTATCATTATTGAGTACCAAATGTGACAAGTATAAAAGTCGTCACAATTGACGCGCTATAGAGACATCAACAAAGTTATCACTTAATTTTGTCACTAATCACTTGGTGGAATTGTCGCCTTGGTGATGAAAAGAATTTTAAGAAAGCAACGGTGAGAATTTGAATAATGTTGTCACTATTTTTACTAGGAATAGTGACAAAAAATATGTTACGGAGTATGACATTTAAAAAAATATATGTTACGTTTATAGATCTATGTATATTGATTACTTTCGATCCGTGAATGTACAATTTATTCTTTTTCTTGTAGACCTAAAAGTTTTGTGATTGTACAAATTATTGATTCGATAGCTTATGTGCTCTTTATCTATTAAAATTATATATGTATTTGTTTACACAATTTTGTTTAATCTGTTAGTTTTCGCTTAGATAATGAACATACCCGCACCACGGTATATGTGGCTGACAGAATTTGTCACGGTGCTTAGTTGTTTGTGGCAGGATGGAATACTTCTTGGATTTATGTAAGACATAATGCAACAAGCTTCCACTTTAAGTCCTTCAATAGGTAATTTTGAGATCTGATATTATTGCTTAAAGTAAATGGGGATTGCTGTGTCATTAAGGAGTGATTTGAGATCTGATATTATTGCTTAAAGTAAATGGTGATTGCTGTGTCATTAAGGAGTGATGATTCATTTTGTAACTATGAGTTTAGGTATTTTGAGTTGATTAATTGCTGCGGAATTAATTTGAAATTAAACAAATATATTCCTTAGAAAACCAAAGGAGTTAGTGTATATTATGTTAGTGTAATATTGAATAACACTGAGTTATGCCTTTCTACTAAAATCCGCTGGAAGCTTCTAATTTTGAATGATAAATTTTCCCCTTATCAGCTTAATATTAGTCGTCATTTCCTTTCTAATGCTACTGGTAACCTTAATCTCTCCAAGTTGATACTTGTATGCGTTGCATTATTTCCCCCCTCTCATTCGCACTCAAAATTTTTGGTGCATTGTACAACTTTCTTCTTTAACGCTTCCATTTTTAAAGCTATTGGTTTAGTTTTGGTAGTATGGTACTACGGTGTTTACAAGAACTTTTGTTGCTAAAGTAAAGCGGGGGGGGGGGGGGGGGGGATGCAAAAGTATTAGGTGGTCTGACCAAAAAAGGAAGCCAAATTATTTGGTTGTTTTAGTTTTACTGCTATATTCTTTTATTCTTATTTTCTGGGGTGGGCGAAAGATACTTCCAAGATGTAGTGATTAAGATACCATAAGTTTCATGTGCTTGAATTTGCCAAGAATTTTCTCAATTTTAATAGGTACATAAAGAAAGCAGCAAAATTGCCCAAGAGTTCACTCTTGTGCCAATGCAGTAAAAGCAGAAAGCTGACTGTTTTTATGAATTTCTTGATTCTTTTGTCATAAATTGTATATTCCATTTCATACAAGCAGGATCCCTTACTCTCAAGGAGAAGAGTAACATCGGCTGGTTAGAGCAAGAAAGGCTTGTTTCAACTTCTTTTATTGATTTGCACAGGTTAGTTGTTGTTAAGCTTATGTAGCTGCTACTGATGAATGACTTGGTAAATCTTATACTTGGGGGTGTGTGGCTTGGTTAAAATGGAGTCTGCATGACAAAATACATCTAACTTTTATTTCTGGTTTATGGGTTATTTCTGGTATTTGGTTGTTTTTGGCAGATTGAAATGTTACTATGAGCTTTGAGAGAACCATGAAGTTACCTCTTCAAATTCTTACAGAGGTACCTTCCTAAGATTTGTATTATATTATATCCCATGAGTCATTAGGTTTTTGATGGCTTATGCAATGTTATTGGAAATTCTGAGTTGATGAATCTCAAGATCGGCTTGTGCTTCATTTACAACCTTTTACCTTACATTTACTCCAATCTCCTTAATCTCCTTAATCTCTTGGGTCTAGTAAACACCCCCAGAAATGGCCATGAAGGAAGGACACCCCATCGTGTAACTGCAGTCGTCCAAGTGTTAGGTAAAGAGGTGTTCTACCAAGGCTAGTCTCATTATTCATGTATCTAATTGAAGATGAAGTGAAGAGAGTCATCTGTAATGGTCTGGCCATGTGCAACTTAATGACTGATTTAGGTGGCTGGTTTCATTTAAGATTGCTAAGACATAAATAATCTTGAATAAATAGTAAGGATGCATAAACGCCTTCTGATATAGTTAAAATCATGTTGAATGTTTTATTGGCAAGAGGCAGTCTGTCTCAGCCCTCATGCCAAATGTAGAGCTATGTTTCTCTTCCTGAGTTAAATTTGGTTACATAAGCACTATGGATATAAACCCATGCACAGTACACGCAAGACAAAGATGAAAGATCTGCTTTTTTTTTTCCTGCTATATTAGGCAAACCCTGTACAGGAAAAGTAGACAGTTAACCTACCAAGTGCTAAGTTAGTACCCTAAGATGGTTGCATGACGTGAAAAGATGCAGCTAAGATATGGCTGATTCTTTCTGCAAAAGGTTATCCAATTCGTTTTGTTCGTTTTGCTATAAATTGCCTTATAAGTGTCATATTTTTCTTCGTTTTACAGTCAATTGTTTCTATTTGTTCTGCTATACATTTTGCTATAACTTTCTTTCTTTGTTTTAATGTTAATTTTTTTCTCCATTTCAGGTACTCCATATCTATATCCGCAGGGCAAAGTCGATGAAAATTGCTAAAGTGAAAGTGCCAGATTACTAGACCTCTTGAATCTATTAGCTGTAGTTTTTAAATTTTATAAACATGTATTTAAGTTTGTGATCGATGACTATAAAATTGGTTTTTGTACGAAGCACGTAATTGCTTGATGGTTTGTATTTTGAATCGAATGAGCTGGATGTTTGTAGGATTTTTTCGATTCTATTATTATAAATTGTAGAAGCAGCATTGTAAATTATATTTTTTTGTCTACTATGCACTTTTCTTGACGAAAAACGGTTTCGTCAAGGAAGGTTTCTTTCGACAGTAATGATTTATTTATGAAACTCACGTTGACGAACTTAAATCGTCAAGAAAGGGCTTGACCACCGGATCTCTTTGTTGACGATGTCCATTTCGTCGAGAAATGTACTCATTGTTGACGAACGTGAGCTATTGCTGATGAATTTTTGAGAGCTTCAAAGATGAACTAGTTTGTCGTTAAAGTGTAACATTTCTTGACGAATTGGAAGTTTGTCAAGACCAGTCAGATCTAACGACAAACATAGAAGTTTGTCAAGGAAGACTTTTCTTGACGACGCGTCGTTGACGAACTTGGCGACGAACATTATTTGTCGACATATGTTTTTCTTGACGATTATTGTTTGTCGTTGAATGTCATTTTTCTTGTAGTGAAAGTTCCATCGCTTAAGCGCCCGAGAGCTTAGGTCCGAGCATATAGAGTAAAGAAATATTATTTATCCCTACAAGCAAATGAAGAATCTCTTACAAACCTGGTGCGTGTCTCAAGACACTTGGTATAACTTCTTCAGGTAAACATTTTGGTTAAGGAAGTGGGGGCTTATGAAATAACTCAAATATAACTCCCAATAATTGAAGGACACTCATCGAACCTAGTCAAACTAGGAGATTGATGATTATCTTATCAGGATTCTAAAAGAGTCATCAGAGATCTTGACGTGATCCTCGAGGATACCTTCACGATTGCCTTGGCTAGAGGGGACACTTTACCCCCCGTTAATCAGATGTTGAATGGCATGCTTGAGATACACCTCTCATGTGATGCTCAACCCCTAGGTGTTAGTCATTGCATGCAAGGACATCATACCTCTTGATATGACAACTAGTGTAGGGATCGGAGACAACTTGGTGGTTATGTCCCTCCACAGTAGTTGTTCAAAGACTTTATCCAAGGAGCATTCAAAGGGTTGAATTTCCATTGTGGCTCACTGACAGCTTTCCATGACACTACATGCTGAGAATGTACATTGTTAACAATGCTTGTGCTTCCTGGTTTTGCTTGGGCCCCTAAACTCCTCGCACTGGTCCTATAATTCCCTAGTTTGGTCTCCGAAGTTTGGTTCACATGTTGATGGCATCTTTTATATGTGTAGGAGAACCCCTCAACGCCTTGAAAGAGGTGTGATAATGCCCCAAAATATACTCATCTAAATTGGTAGGAGATTGTTTCTTACTATGTTAAGTTGCTCTTCTTTCGAGGGGCTGTTAGCAATATGTGCAACCTTATTTCTTCAAAGAAAGACAAAAATAGATATTGATTCCTTAGGCTCCTACTTGGTAGTATTGATTGGTAAGTGTTTACATTACATCTTCCTATATTCGCACCCTAGAGTCATCAAAGGTAAGAAACTATCGAGCGACGGCTCTTGTCAAAGTTCAATGTAAGAGCGGGACTAGCTAGTTTTGGTTAACTCCACGAGGAGCTAACTCATGCATGCACATCAATATATGGATTTCTGGATCTGATGTCCAATCAAATTTGCCCATATCAAGCCTCTTAAACCTTAAAGGGAGTCTGTAAAGGCACGAAGATCCATTGGGTTGTCTACTCTTCTCATCAGAGCAATCTTCGAATCTGATGCCGTCAATTTTTCTTTCTATTTAGGAATTCCCTTTGTCATCTGGCTCGACTGCCAGCCAGCTCTATTCTTAGGGTCACTCTTCCTCTCTTTTCTTTTCTCAATTCTTTGGTCATTTCCCTGGTCATTCTCCTTCTCGTTCTTCTGATCATTCTTCTTTGCATTCTAATTGAGCAATTTAAGGTCCATACCTGTCAATGCATGCTAAGCGGCTAAAGTAATAAAATTGGCTTAAAAATCTCTTTGTAAATCTTTGAGGATTCAGACAAGGTCGTTGATCTGAGTGTACTAATCAACCATAAGAGTGTGCTCGAGTTTCTCAGATTAATCCCGGTACTAGAGTTTTTACCCTCAACTATGTATGAAATAAAGTGCATAACTTAACATAACACCTTAACGCATTTAACCAGCAAGCAGATCTGGTTTTTGTCATAATATGGTCATAGACAAACTGCATGGCCTATTTTTAACTATCGAGCAACATCTTGGTGACTGGTTTGATTGTCACAAAATTGTGATTATAGAAGAGTTCTCTGGTAATTTCCATCGGGTTTGCTATCCAGTTGCCCACATTTTGGTAATTTGAGAGAGATTAAACAGGCCGATTTGATCCTTTTTATGGTCCGATATACCATATTACATGCAAGTATCCTTTTTGAAGGGTAGACATCCAGAATTGTTTGGTGTATGGTTCCTTTGACTTTTGGTTTTACTTCACTCCCTCGAGTCATGTTGTACTATATACCTCTCTCTCTATCTCATGCAGTTAATACTGGTTGGTCATCAGTATGTGTACAAGTTGTTTAATACAACAAGATAGTAGGAGACTCTCGATAATAGCCTTTGGAGATGAGAGTACAGTCAAACAGTGGCTGACAACTAGGAAGCTTGACGACTTTAATCATTGCCCTCAATTGGGTGGGCTGGGACAATCGTGCACGGGTGTGCATCATCAATAAACAACCATCATAAGAAAAATTACAGAAATAAGCATGTCATACAATCAAGACAGATGAAAAATATAAAAGGCAAAATTCACTAAAAGTAATTCGAGTCTAATCCTCATATAATTCCTTCCAGCTAAATGATGGCCACCTTGACAGAACTTTTAGTAAAAAGCCCTCACTTTTTGTTATACACTAGTATGTTAATAATGGTTCAAACTCCTAGGATGTAGGAATCACACGACCTGTTTAGAGAGATTGATCCCTGAGAGCTTAAAGGCAACACTTCGAGCTGTCTCATTTCAAATAGAGCGATTGACCCATCAGAGTTTAAAGGCAATACTTCGAACCATGATTGACCCTGAGAGCTTAAAGGTAATACTTTTGGGTTATTGTGCATCATATAAAAAACATACTACCAGAGCTAAGTTCTACCACTTTACTACTACCACTACCACTCATACAACCACCATTGTTGTCAAGACAGCCATCATTAATACCACCAATACCATCATTGCTATCACAATAACGACTTTATCGATATTATTGTCATTACGCCCACCACAACAGGCAAATTCGTTCCCTGCCACCGCTTATCACACTTATCATTACCCCACTATCAACCACCATTACCACTGTTGTAATTACCATTGCGATATGCAGCGTCGCTGCACCAACCCCACGGCACTTTACATGCACCATAACCGTCTTGTTAGTGATTTTATCAACACTACAGCCACCACAACAATCCTAGTTTATACATCATTTGTTACCATTATTACACTACTTATATGACCCACCTTAATACGTTGTTAGAACATTCATCCAACGAGGTAATACTGCATAAAGGTCGTAATTTAACAGAAATCCAAGAGAAAAAAACAAACGTATGTCTAAGATTTCAGCAGTTACAACTGCATGCAAGCCCGTTTTGTTTCTCACCGAACCAATTGCATGCTTGCCAAAGTACAAAATGTCATGATTTTGTCAAAAAACTCTCGATCACAAAACAGAAAATAAACAAGGTCACTCATATTAAACTCGATCAACCTACTGATTGCAAAATGTAAGAAGGGGGGTACCTTTACACTGGCACGCACAAACGTCGAGCTTTGGAATGCGATCTTCAGTGCCTCTACAGCGACATGCATGAAACGCTCTGTAATGTTGTTGTTACGGCAGTCGTTACGGCAGCGGGGTTGGGGGAAGTCTGACCAAGTAATGTTGGTTGGGGGGTGAGGGGTTGAGCGAAGGGGATGGAGGACCGTGCGAGTGCGGGTGGTGCCGGTGCTGTGTATGGGGAGGAGACAGCCGTGCGTGGAAGATGAGAGAGAGAGAGAGAGAGAGAGAGAGAGAGAGAGAGAGCTGTGTGCGTGTGCGTGTTCGTGTTCGTGTTCATGGAGGTAGTGTGTTGTTTGGGGAAAAGTGCCGATTTGGAGGGAAATAGAAGGGGTGGGGTGGGTTATCTGCAGCAAGGTAGGGGTGGAGTGGGGTGGGTATCCTCTGCAGGGTGGGGGGTGGAGTAGGGTTGGCAGAATTTTGGAGGGAATGGGTCTGTCGGGATTGAGGGAGAACCAAGAAGGGGAATCTAATGTGGGTCAATGTGGGGAGGGGTAATTTGGGGATGGGAAAATATGGCTTTTAAACAAAACTCATTTTTTTCCAACCCACCCCACTTTTAAGAGATTTTAAAGTTTGGCCCCCCCTTTTCACGTTTTCCGAAAAGAAAAAACCACTCATCTATGGATATTTAAGTTCAAAACCCATCTTTTCCTAATTTTTCCAAGACTTTGCAGGTGTTTTTTCATATTTATTTTTCTTACAACTTTTTTATTTCTCTCTCCACATTTAATCCGCCACCAACCCATTTTTTCCTCTCCTGACCAACTTTTTTTCCTCCCTCTCTCTTTCTCTCTCTTGGGATAGAGTGTAAAACGCATATAATAGTACTTATATCCTAGATAAGCGTGCAGTCAAACACGATCAATTAATTAGACGGAGGGAGTATCGGATTCTCCATCATAGTGTTTTGTAAAACTAAACAACGATTCTGACTGACATGATAATTTTGTGTTATTGTCTAAATATTTTAATGTCAATTCATTTTGAATGAAATTGTAACCTTCAACTTCAGTGACCTAGATTCCCAAAAAGAATGGTCAAGGGTGTACTTGTCAAAAGTTGTAAAATTGTTTAAAGGGGTTCTTTGCAATTTAGACTTTTTTTTAAAAAACATTCTTGAATAACTAAAGAAATACATATGTTGACCAAAGCTCTATTCTACTTTTATTTAACATGTTTGAACAATTTTTCTCCAACTTATGCTCACTTCAATGGAAAAAATTAGCATCTCCCTTTTTTGGGGACCGATAGAATAATTGCATAGCTATACCTTAAGGTTTATTAAGTTTGGGAACGTGTAGGACCATGCAAGAAAAGAATAAACACAAACATTGCACTCCGCTAGCTTTACGTCGTGGGAGGGAATGAAAACCAGATTTGATTTGCATGCAGGCACTCAACAAAAAGAATTCTTTTCTTGCTTTCACTTCTTCTCTTCCTCCAGCAACCTCATTCCCTTCCCTCAAACTTTCTCTTCGTCCCACCTCTGTACACTCTCTCATAATCTCCTCCATATAAATACTGCAACGACTTGGGTAAGCAATGGAACCGACAAAAAACAAATCACGTTATTCAATGGATTCAGCGATGGCTGATAGCATGCCCGACGCCTTGAAGCAGAGCAGGTACCATATGAAGAGATGCTTCGCCAGGTACACGTACTTGTTATTCCTCTCGTCCTTGAAAATATGACCTCTTTCTTTTGTCTTGGCTGTTGAAACATCATGCATTTTCCTGAAAACAATATCCAAGTAAAAAGGAGAACTTTTAGTACGTTTGGGAATACCTTATTACAATATATATTTGGGTAATGGCACACAATTGTAGACTTGTAGAGTAAGTTTAATTTTTTTTCCCCTCAAAACTTGGAGTGAACTTTCATAGAGTAGTCTACATATTCTATATTTCAAGAGACCTGGCTTGATATCTTGGCTCTGCATTGCTTCTTTCGGTCTCTTAAAAAAGGTTTACTGCATCGGGAAGAAGATTAATGAACCCCCACCACATAAATGGGGAAATAGAAGCATCCATAGAAGACAAGCTCGAAAGAAGCAAAGTCTTGGAGGGTTCGCTGGGCCAAATTCTGGGTACAACACAGGTGCTGAAATTACTAGTATTATTAACTTCTCTGTTTCGTGGGATTTCACTGAGTTAATGTTTTACGTAACAAACTTGCAGGAGGCAGCAGTTATTCCACCTTATGTCGCGTTTGCGGTAAGAGCCAGACCTGGTTGCTGGGAATTTGTTAAGGTGAGTGCTGATGATCTAGCTGTGCACGGCCTTACTGCAAGGGAGTACCTCAAGTTCAAAGAAATGGTCTATGACGAGAAATGGTGAGACCCCTGTTTCTCCGTTTACATATGGTGACGAAGCACATTAGGGCCAAGACAACAACAGTAAACACGTGCTCCATAATACCAAGATAACTGAGAACCATTTGTAGCAGTGCTATAGAGTCCAATTCTTGTATGTTTGCACTGAGGATCAACCTTCTTTGGTAACCCACGACTTGCGTTGTTTTCCAATTTGACCCTTTGACCTTTACAACAGTAGAATCTAGATCTTCACGTGTTATTTTGGTGTCCACGCCCCCCCCCCCCCCCCCCCACCCCAACCCCAACGCAGGCACACACGCACCCCAAGTCAATCATTAAATTTGACTTGTGGTGGTCCTTATTTATAGTATTGTTCATTCATTGTGAATGAAGATGCTTGAAGCCTTAAATTAGTGAGGCCAGTTAGCTTAGCGTCAATTCCAGGGAACAAATTTGGAGCCTCGATTCAATTGCGAGAGTAGCATTACCATGTAGAGCTCTCTTCCAGAGACTAATGTGCAGTAATAGCTTACAGTGGTTCATTTTAAGGAAAATATCTTTTGTAATGTCTGGTATTGCTCTCTTCATGTGATTAATGAAGTCATAGTAAAGTTAACATAATTCGAGTTGCAGGGCAAATGATGAAAATGCATTGGAAGTAGATTTTGGAGCTTTTGACCTCTCTACTCCTCGCCTAACTCTCCCTTCTTCTATTGGTAATGGAGTTAACTTCATATCAAAGTTCATCACCACAAAGTTTAGTAAGAGTAGTGGGAGTGCAAAGCCTTTGCTTGAGTACTTGCTAGCTCTTAATCATCAAGGAGAGGTATGTACAAAGCATATAGTTAAGAGCTAAACTCGGATGATGTTAATGTTAGAAGGAATGAAATTGGAAGCTAATGAAGTTCTGCCACATATAATAACGTTATGTTTGCAGAATCTTATGATCAACGAAACTCTTCACACAGTTTCCAAGCTTCAAGAAACATTAATTGTTGCCGAAGTTTTCATCTCCGGGCTTCCAAAAGACACGCCTTATCAGAACTTTGAGCAGAAGTAATCTTTTCTTTCACTTCCTACTTCTGCGTTTTTCCTTTTGATATGAATATTTTTTGGTGGGATTTTGAGGGGTTTTGGTGGGGAGGTGTTTGTTGGGGAGTTGGGGATGAGATTTAAGTGTGTAATTTCTTCTATACAAACTTCTGAAGTATATATTCAGCAGGAAGGAGACAAAGTATGAACCCTAGACTTGGGGAGGTTGACCTTTTTTCAACACCAATCAGAACAATTTCACACACCCAAACATGGACTAAATTAATTTTGCATTCTTCACGCCCTGGACTAGCCCTTTTACCCAAGTTTCTATCAGTTTTCCCAAAGAAGACAGAAGTGGAGCACCAAAGAGCAAAACATTCAAGATAGATTCTTATTGTGCCTGTAAGCACATTATTTAATTTGGTGTTAACACTATACAAAAGTATGTAGAAAAGATTTGCAAATTACTGGTGAGAGCATGGCCTCATTTATTGTAGCAACTTGAGGTCCGCCTCCTACCTACATACAAGGGATCGAGAGTGTGTTACTCGTGTTTAACCAGTCCCATGTATATATACACACACACAGAAGCTGTACTTAGAGGGAAATGGCATATGGATTGTTATAATTGACTAATTTTTTGATCTCTGTCTTATGATAATGACTTTCAGGCTCAAAGAATGGGGCTTTGAGAAAGGGTGGGGTGACAATGCTGATAGAGTTGGAGAAACAATGAGGTTGCTTTCTGAAGTACTTCAAGCGCCAGATCTAGTTGTCATGGAATCTCTTTTCAGTAGACTTCCTACCATGTTCAACATCGTAATCTTCTCGATTCACGGCTACTTTGGCCAGTCAGATGTCCTTGGGTTGCCTGACACCGGAGGCCAGGTCAGTACGTGTATACCCTGAAATGCAGAGTTTTCATGACTATCCTAACAATTTGAGTCCCTGAAATGCAGAGTTTTCACATCTAACGTTTAACTGTCTTTGAGTATAATGTCTTCCCAAAAATCCATACATCACCCCGAAACAACTTTAAAAAGAATCAAAGATCACTCCAGTTCTGAGACAAAGGGAGCAACGGGACTGAATATCTTCAACGTGACAGATTGTTTACATCCTAGATCAAGTAAGGGCTCTAGAAGAAGAGTTGCTACTCAGGATTAAGCAGCAAGGCTTGCATGTGAAACCTCAAATCCTTGTGGTGAGCCATATCCACTGAAAAGGAAAGAGAAATGAAACTCAGGGGATTCGATATTTTTTCTTTCCCTTTTTACTCGGTAGTCTGTACTTAAAATCTTTGCTGGTATATGCATGCAGGTGACTCGTCTCATACCGGATGCTAAAGGTACAAAGTGCAATCAGGAGATAGAGCCTATCCTTGACTCCTTGCACTCCCACATCCTCAGGGTTCCATTTAGGAACGAGAAAGAGGTTCTCCAACAATGGGTTTCCCGATTTGATGTTTACCCTTACCTAGAAAGATTTGCAGAGGCAAGTGCTTTCTCATTAATTTTATTACGTCCTTGTATTGGAATTGCCTTGGCTTTGCTCATGCCATCTTAGTTTTGCTTGAAGGTTAAGCTGTTATGACCATGTGTGTCCTATTTAACGTTTCTCACTTGCTCGTTCTTTTTACCAGGATGCTACTTCAAAGATTCTCCAGCTGCTGGAATGTAAGCCAGACCTTGTAATTGGGAACTACACTGATGGAAACATTGTGGCATCTATGATGGCTAGCAAGCTTGGAGTAACTCAGGTTTAACCCTCACTAATTTATGAAGCAGCGTTAACAAGAAGTTCACTTGAATATATACCTGAAAGGAAAATGGATTTTGCGTCGCTGTAAACCTAGGGAACCATTGCTCATGCTTTGGAGAAGACCAAGTACGAAGATTCTGATGTCAAGTGGAAGGAGTTAGACGCAAAGTACCACTTCTCATGCCAATTCACCGCTGACATAATCTCAATGAACGCGGCTGATTTCATCATTACCAGCACCTTTCAAGAAATTGCAGGAAGGTTTGTCTGATATATTAGCTTCATCCTTGCAACGCACAATCCCAGTCAATAGGATGTATAAGGTTAAATAAGAATAAAAATATCATCTCCGGAAGGTTTATTTCATCAGCTGTTGCACTTGAGATAGTGTGGAAATATGTTGCACATATTACTCTAGCACAAATGAGAGGTATGAGTAATGTTGATACACAACGTTTGGCTACCACATAACCTATCTACAATGCCGTAGATAAAATAAATAAATAGCCGTATTCTTTGTCCTCAAGCGTACAAGTTTTGGTGTTTGGTAAGTGCTAGGGATTAATTATGGTTGTTTCCTTTTGGCTTCAGCAAGAAAAGGGCTGGACAATATGAAAGCCATGCAGCATTTACCATGCCTGGCCTTTGTAGAGTAGTTTCGGGGATAAATGTGTTTGATCCAAAGTTCAATATAGCCGCCCCAGGGGCTGACCAGTCTGTCTACTTTCCTTTCACTGACTCGGAGAAGAGGTTAACCTCATTTCATCCAGCCATTGAAGAACTTCTCTATAGTAAGGAGGATAACGATGAACACATGTAAGTTTTCCTTCTCTATTCCGGTTAGGGATTGTGGTCTTTCCTTGATATGTGCGAAAGGGTTATATGAATCCTCAATTACTTTGGCACAGTGGATACTTGAAAGACAGGACGAAGCCAATAATTTTTTCCATGGCAAGACTAGATACAGTGAAGAACATCACGGGGTTGACCGAATGGTATGGGAAGAACAAAAGACTAAGAAACGCGGTAAACCTTGTGGTCGTGGCGGGATTCTTTGATCCATCAAAATCCAAAGACAGAGAAGAAATTGCGGAAATTAAAAAAATGCACGAATTGGTAGAGAGATACCAACTCAATGGTCAGATCAGATGGATAGCAGCTCAAAATGATAGGTATCGCAACAGCGAATTGTATCGCTGCATTGCCGATACAGAAGGGGCTTTTGTGCAGCCTGCCTTATATGAAGCTTTCGGTCTGACGGTGATTGAAGCAATGAACTGTGGATTGCCCACTTTTGCAACCAACCAAGGAGGACCAGCAGAGATTATTGTTGATGGGGTTTCAGGCTTCCATATCGATCCTACCAATGGCGATGAATCAAGCGACAAGATTGCTGATTTCTTTGAGCAGTGCAAGGTTGACAGTGAATGTTGGAACCGGATTTCTCAACAGGGTCTCAAGCGCATATATGAAGGGTATGCAGTACGTGATTTCCTTTGCATTCTAGTGTGATGCCATAAAATGGCTTAGCAGAAGTGTTGCCAAAATAACACTTTTGGTAGTACCTTTAGCGACAATTATCGCTTTCTGTTATCGCATGCGTATAGGAAAAGATGCAAGCGAACTTTGCTTTTATCATTTTCGCCTCTGATTGCGTGCAGTTACACGTGGAAGATCTATGCAAAGAAACTCTTGAACATGGGGACTATCTATGGCTTTTGGAAGCGATTGAACAAAGATCAGAAGCAAGCCAAACAAAGATACCTTGACTTGTTTTACAACCTCGAATTCAGGAAATTGGTGGGTTAGCTGGAACACGATTTGTTTCTTCGAGTAATTTTAGACAGAGTATATATATATATATATATATATATATATAGGGTTATTCGGAAGGTTGGTTAATATAAGCTAAGCTGTGCATATGTTGTTGATTAACATTGTTACAGGCGAAGAACATATCCATCCCAAGTGTTGAACGACAGCAACCGGCACAAACAGTATCTCCAAGGTACATTTGTGAACTGCTATAGGGACTAGTCCCACAAATGACAGATTAACCAACATTTCAGTCGGTCACACCTTCACTGTACAGAGAAATCAATTGAAACTCGTAGGCCAAGAACTGGAATGTAGTCTAATGATTCTACGTTTGTCTTAACTTGTAAACTGGAATTGCTTGCAGGAAAGAAGGGCCAGAGCAGAAGCAGCTCGAAGCCACAAAACAAGCTCTTGCATCCGCTACGACGCAGCAACCAACACAAAGACCGCATGTTGAACCGCCAAAACCTGCTGTGTCTGTGGCTACAACCGTAACTCCGCCTTCGCCTAGGTATATTTGCCAACTCTTGGTACGGATATGGGTAGCACTTTCCAAGTCCTACCAAAGATTAACCGAACGCTTACTAGGTATGCACATAATATGCCAAAGTTATTGTATGTTAAATCATCAAACTCAAAATCAATAGATACGGGGAGCACAAGTGTTTATGTACCAAAATATTAGACAACAAAGCATAAATACACCCCTTCTAGAGCGTGTGTGCCGACCGTTTCGCGTTTCCTTTTTGTCATAAGTACACGAGCCATTGTTAGTTGTTGGAGCATAGAATTCAAGCTAACTGGTTGTGAATAGAGAGACCAGGTTTATATCACATGTTCCGACGCGGGATGTCTCTTCCCAAGTGATCAATACTATTGATGAACTAAATCGGACTTCCAAAATTAATGTTGCCCAAACGGTAACAAACTGTATTTTCTTTATCACTAATAATGGATATTTCTTATTGGTAATTTAAATTAAAGAATGGGGCAAGAAATGGACATGAAATTCCAAATAATTGTTTTTTCAATGCATCCTAACAATATTTTGGACAAAATTTGAGCCCCTTAATAGTCTTAAGCAGTTTGTTGCATCAACTCAGAGAAATGAATTGGAATTGCTTGCAGGGAACAGGACATAAAGCAAAAGGATCGTGAGAATTGTCCCCGTTGCTGCTGGTGCATCTTGTGTATCTCTTCTTTTGTCATTGTTTATGCGTTGGTAAAACGTTATGGCATGTTCACTCGACCACAGTGAAATGTGTTGGTTCAGGTTATATATGTACAAAGAAACATGAAAAATAAAACAAAGCTTGTGCCGCGTATATTATTTCTTTCCTAATAAAATGGTTCCGCTGTCATTTTTCAATGATTTATGTAATCCAAAGGATACGTAAGTCTCCTTCAAGTCAATGCATGAAATGAAAAAGGAGTAGGAATTTTGAGCAATAATAATGGGTTTCAAAAAAGAGAAAAGAAAATTTGGACGGAAAAACATTAAGATCAAAGTTACTAGCTATACATTAATTTTGCTAGATGATCAAAACATTATACCTACTATCACCTCATTCCATTGTTACACCGCCACCGGCATCAACTAAAATGCACCTTAGCAACAGAATTTCCTACCTGAATGCTCGTTCAAATCGCCTTGTCCCAACAGGAAGCGAAGAATTTGCAAAAAGTAGCGGATCAATTTCACCCACACCTCCATCATTGGCTTTATTCGCACTTTGCACCTCAATGTTTTAACCTTGGCACCTAGTACCTCAGACTTCTTAACTCGTGATCAAACTGGCCTGCAAACACACTGACACCGAGACGAGATCAAAACTGTTACGAAATCGCCTCATTCCATTGTACCACCGCCACTGGCATCAACTAAGATGCACCTTAGCAACAAAATTTCCTACCGGAATGCTCGTTTAGCCTTTGAGTTCTTGTTTCAAATCGCCTTGTCCCTACAGGAAGCGAAGAATTTGCAAAAAGTAGTGGATCGATTTCACCCACACCTCCATCATTGGCGTGATTCGCACTTTGCACCTCAATGTTTTAACCTTGGTACCCAGCACCTCAGACTTTGCACCTCAATATTTTAACCTTGGTACCTAGTACCTCAGACTTTTTAACTCGCGATCAAACTGGTTCAGACTTTTTAACTCGCGATCAAACTGGTTTGCAAACACACTGACACCGAGACGACATTAAAACTGTTACGAAATTACTCTCGATAAATATATATGGAACACGATAACCGAATAAGAGAACACAAGAGATATAAGAGAACTCAAATCCAGTTTGCACAAGTCAGATTTACAATGCTGTATATCTCTCAATTATTTTCTTACTCAAAGAAGGACTCTTTTCTCTTGACCTTTGATGCCAAGGAAAGTGGGTTCGCAGTCAACGTGGAGGTGCCACAAGGAATGCAGTCCGAGTCAGATGCCAAGTGTGATGATGTAGGACACAGCAAGGGCGGAGCAAGGGCAGAGACCAAGGGCTTCCCAGACAGAGCCTGAGGGTGGCAGTGCTGCGAGGGCGATGGCGCAGGGTGAATACACGACGACAGTCACCGTCCGATGCTTAGGTCCAAAGTCAGGGTCTCTATGTTTCTCTCTCTAGGAAAATGATGCCAAGGAAAGTGGGTTCGCAGTCGACGTGGAGGTGCCACAAGGAATGCAGTCCGAGTCAGATGCCAAGTGTGATGATGTAGGACACAGCAAGGGCGGAGCAAGGGCAGAGACCAAGGGCTTCCCAGACAGAGCCTGAGGGTGGCAGTGCTGCGAGGGCGATGGCGCGGGGTGAATACACTACGACAGTCATTGTCCGATGCTTAGGTCCAAAATCAGGGTCCTGTATGTTTCTCTCTCTAGGATTCTAGAGTGAGAAAGTGAGAGTGTTCTGAAAATGTCCAACCGTCAAAATGAATTCTCAAGACCTCTATTTATAGAGATTGAGATGATGATGTCATCACGCGACACGTGGTGCTCCCCGGGAGTGACACGTCACCGAGGGGTCCACAGCTGCCGGTGCTCCACGGACTGTCGAATCGCATATTCACCTGGCCTGCCCAGCACAGCGTCGCTCTGTCTGTCTGGAACCCCACAGCGTCGGTGTGGCCAGAGAACCCACTTGATCTAGCCTCCAATCCAAGCCCTTGTAGAGTCCCACTGGCCTGGCAGTGGTGGGGAAGACCCGACGCCCAACTGCCAGGCTGACTAGGCGCGATGCCCTCCGAAAACCTGCTCCCGTCTCGAAGTGACCCGGGGGTCATAGTGCATAGGGGTGCCGACGCAAGCCCCCAGTACCGAAGCACGTAGGCCAGTCACGAAGACACCCTGGCAGAGATAGTGTCCCGGAGGAGTCACCTATCCCGCAGGTGAGTTCTTGTGCCAGAGCACTCGGAGCGCGTCAAGATAGCATCTCGGAGGAGTCGTCTACCTGACGGGCCAGGTAGCATCCCGGAGGACCCGTCTACCTGGCGGAAGGGGAGTTGAAGAGCTCCTTGACGGAGATAGTGTCTCGGAGGAGTCGCCTATTCCATAGGCCAAGGTAGCATCCCGGAGGAGCCGTCTACCTGGCGGAAGGGGAGTTAAAGAGCTCCCTGGTGGATATAGTGTCCCGGAGGAGTCGCCTATCCCCGTGGTGAGTCCTTGTGCCGGAGCACTTGGAGCTAGTCAATGTAGCATCCCGGAGGAGCAGTCTACCTGGCGGAAGGGGAGTTGAAGAGCTCCCTGGAGGAGATAGTGTCCCGGAGGAGTCGCCTATCCCCGAGGTGAGTCCTTGTGCCGGAGCACTCGGAGCGAGTCAAGGTAGCATCTGGGAGGAGCCGTCTACCCGACTGGCCGAGGTAGCATCCCGGAGGAGCCGTCTACCTGGAGGAAGGGGAGTTGAAGAGCTCTCTGGCGAAGATAGTGTCCCGGAGGAGTCGCCTATCCCCGTGGTGAGTCCTTGTGCCGGAGCACTCGGAGCGCGTCAAGGTAGCATCCCGGAGGAGCCGTCTACCTGGCGGAAGGGGAGTTGAAGAGCTCCCTGGCAGAGAGAGTGTCCCGGAGGAGTCGCCTATCCCCGCATGATGTTGCACACTCCGGAGAGTGGGTCGAAGCATGTTCCACGACCAAGGCAAGGTGAGCATGGTGTGGTGAAAGGATGGACCGATGCAAGGAGCGTGGTAGTGTGACAGAAAGCCAAGGGGCATGACTGTGTTAGTGGCGCGGAGCATGGGCGCAGCTGAGTGAGTAAGGTGCCGAGGGCACGTCTGTGTTAGTGGCTCACGAACGCAGTGACGAGCGTCGCAGAGACAACACTTGGTGTCGGGGCACGTGTCATGGAAGTGGCGCATAGGCGCGGCGACGAACGTCGCGGAGCATATACTTAGTGCCAGGGGCACGTATCATGAAGATGGCGCGCGGGCACGGCGACGAACGTTGCGGAGCATATACTTGGTGCCGGGGCACGTGTTATGAAGGTGGCGCGGCGACGAACGTCACGAAGCAATACTTGGTGCCAGGGGCATGTATCATGAAGATGGCGCGCGGGCACGGCGACGAACGTCGCAGAGCATATACTTGGTGTCGGGGCACGTGTTATGAAGGTGGCGCAGCGACGAACGTCGCGAAGCAATACTTGGTGCCGGGGGCACGTATCATGAAGATGGCGCGCGGGAGCGGCGATGAACGTCGCGAAGCAATACTTGGTGCCGGGGGCACGTATCATGAAGATGGCGCGTGGGCACGGTGACGAACGTAGCGGAGCATATACTTGGTGCTGGGGCACATGTTATGAAAGTGGCGTGGCGACGAAAGTTGCGAGGTTGATGTACGAACGTCCGTAAACATCGCTGAGGTGCAAAGTCTTGAGAAAACAAGTGCGTGCGGGAGGGGAGGCCATAGGCCAAAGATTAGGACCAGGTCAAGGCCACTACCCCTGGGGAGGCCAAGGCCGACCCCTTGGGAAGGCCGAGGCCGACCCTAGGGGGTGTCCAAGGCCAATGGCCAACTCCCATGAAGGGAGGCCAAGGCCACTCCCCCTTTAGGTGAACTTCGGGAGCACCGACGGAAGGTGTTTTGATGGGCAATGACAAATCTGAAAGTTGCATTGCGACGAGCGTGTCGACGTGAATCGTACCCATATGACGAACAAGGTGCGAAAGTCACATATAAAGTGTATAAAGCGAACAAAGCGCGAAAGGGACTTTGCGTGAAGAGTGAACAATCGGGGGGGAAGGCCAAGGCCAAGGCCAACACCCCATAGAGGCCGAGGGCGACCCCCCATGGAGGCCGAGGCTGACCCCATGGCCTTGGGGGAGGCCGAGGCCGACCCTATGGGGTTGGCCAAGGCCTATGCCCTTGACCCCGTAGTTCCGGTTGCGCCGTCGGTCGAAGCTTTTGATGAAAAGGTGTTCGGGTGGTCTCGGTGTGACAGTCGCGCTAGCGTCAGTGACGTTGACGTAAGATAATTGGTGACTAAGTCACGCGTGAGGCGTGTGAAGCAAAGAATGCACGTCATTGAGGGGTCCACAGCTGCCGGTGCTCCACGGACTGTCGAATCTCATATTCACCCAGCCTGCCCCGCACAGCGTCGCTCTGTCTGTCTGGAAAGACTGGCTCCCACAGTGTCGGTGTGGCCAGAGAACCCCTTGATCTAGCCTCCAATCCAAGCCCTTACAGAGTCCCACAAGCCTGGCAGTGGTGGGGAAGACCCGACGTCCAACTGCCAGGCGGACTAGGCGCGATGCCCCCAAGCAACCATGCCTCAGCAACGCAGGGCTACCAGGACTACCAGTCATAACCTCAACCCAGCCATCCAAGAGACCGTCATTATCCAGACTTAGAAAAATTTTCAAGCCACGGGGCTCTTGCACAGGCCTACTGACACCACTATTGATGCCATCATCCATTCCCTTGGGGACTTCACCCCTTCCCAACCCCTTCAGCCTCACATCCCATGCCGACTTGGTGCGTGGTGCGCAGGGTGGCTCGAGCCACGTTACTAAGTCTCAACTCTGTCCGTTGGCACCCCCCAGGTCTCGCAACCGCCTCTGCCAGGTATGCATGGCCACCACCTTCACCCACCTTCAACCTTTATCTTCTTTTCTTCACCCTCGGCCAACCTTCAACACTAACGCATGACCGTCCTCCATGCCCACTTCGGCCTCCATCACCAAGGCCACTCCTCAGCTTCATACCACACCAAGGCTTACCTCCCAAACTTCGGCCTGCACACATTCACCCAACGGCCGACAACCATTACCAAACATCATCGCCACCATCCTCACAGGCATGAACAAAAAAAAATTGACAACCAACGCGCACCTCGCGCACTCTTACCTGTCTCGTACTCTCCTACACTTAGATTTTTTTTTAATTTTGATCACTTCTCGTGTCGTGACGACCCCGACACCAATGTACTTGGTAGGTGGTGCGCGAGGTAGCTCGAACCACTTACCCCGTCGTCGTCGCCCGGGCGCCACCTCCGTGACCCCCGTCGCCCGCTCCCCGGCACCCGTCGTGGACTGCCCCAGCATCACGACACCCGATCGCGCCCTTGTCGCGCCCCTCATGACGATGTCCCCCAACATCAATGTACTTGGTAGGTGGTGCGCGAGGTAGCTCGAACCACTTACCCCGTCGCCGTCGCTCGGGCACCGCTTCCGCGACACCCGGCGCCAGTTGTGGACTGCCCCAGCATCACGACGCTCGATCTCGCCCTTCTCGTGCCCCTCATGACAATGTCCCCCGACATCAATGTACTTGGTAGGTGGTGCGTGAGGTAGCTCGAACCACTTACCCCTTCGCCGTCGCCCGGGCGCCGTTTTCGCGACCCCCGGCGCCAGTTGTGGACTGCCCCAGCATCACGACGCCCGATCATGCCCTTGTCGCGAACCTCATGACAATGTCCCTCGACATCAATGTGCTTGGTAGGTGGTGCGCGAGGTAGCTTGAACCACTTACCCCGTCACCGACCCCTGTCGTCCGTACCCGGGCGCCATCTCCACCACCCCCCGTCACCCGCGCCCCTGCGCTCTATCATCGTGCCCTCGTGTCTACTCCTATCCATACTATAGCTTCTGTAGGTGGTGCACGAGGTAGCTCAAGCCACCTACTCTTCACCTTCATCATGCAGTGACAACGTCAACAACTCTCGAACCAACAAACATCAGAAATTCTTCTAAGTGTGAACTTGCGAATATGCATGCGGCATCCGCTCGGGTTGCCCCTCCACGCACACCACACGCAGAGGGCTTATGTTCCTAACCTATTCTGGTCACACCTAAAGGCCCACTGCGGGTCCCATTTAGCATAACACGTCCGCACAAGCAACATGCAACATTCAACGCCTCCAACAGGTCAATACGTGCACGCTCAAGTCACGTGCACTTCTCACTCTTTCTACGGGACCTCGTCACCAAGAACTCATCCTTGCACAACCGCTCATCATGCTCTGACCATCGCACTTCATCCTTCGCCCATCAGCACACCTTGGCGTCTACCAAAAGAAGTTTTCCTTGGCCCCCCTTGGGATCGGCCTCGGCCTTGGCCCCCCCTTGGGGTCTGCCTCTGCCTTGGCTTCCCCCTTGGGGTTGGCCTCGGCCTCCCTCAATGGTTGGCCTTTACCTTCCCCCAAAGGGTTGGCTTTTGGCTTCCATACTTAGCATCTTCACTACTCTTCAAGGGGCCGGACGTCACTTTGCAACTCCCGTCACCCGGAACTCACTCCGTGACCCCCGTCACCCGGACTTCACTCCGCGACCCCCGTCACCCGAAACTCACTCCGCGACCCCCATCGCCCAGACGTCACTCCGCGACCCCCGTTGCCCGGACGTCACTCCGCCGAAACTCACTCCGCGACCCCCGTCGCCCGAATGTCACTCCGCGACCCCCGTCCCCAGGAACTCACTCCGTGACCCCCGTCGCCAGGAACTCACTCTGCGACCCCCGTCGTCCGGACGTCACTCCTCGACCCCCGTCGCCCGGAAGTCACTCCACGACCCCCGTCGCCCGGACGTCACACTGTGCCCCTGACACCATACTCACTTCGCCGTGCCCATGTGCCGCGCCACTAACACAGTCGTGCCCCCTGGCTCTCTGTCACATTACCATGCTCCTTGCATCGGTCCATCCTTTTGCCACACCATGCATACCTTGCCTTGGTGGTGGAACATGCTTCAACCCACTCTCCGAAGTGTGCAGCATCATGCGGGGATATGCAACTCCTCCGGGACACTATCTTCGCCAGGGAGCTCTTCAACTCTCCTTCTGCCAGGTAGACGGCTCCTCCGGGATACTACCTCGACCAGTCGGGTAGACGGCTCCTCTGGGATGCTACCTTGACTCGCTCCGAGTGCTCCGGCACAAGGACTCACCGCGGGATAGGCGACTCCTCCGGGACACTATCTTCTCCAGGGAGCTCTTCAACTCCCCTTCCGCCAGGTAGAAGGCTCCTCCGGGATGCTACCTCGGCCAGTCGGGTAGACGGCTCCTCCGGGATGCTACCTTGACTCGCTCCGAGTGCTCTAACACAAGGACTCAGCACAGGGATAGGCGACTCCTCCGGGACACTATCTTTGTTAGGGAGCTCTTCAACTCCCCTTCCGCCAGGTAGACGGCTCCTCCAGGATGCTACCTTGGCCAGTCGGGTAGACGGCTCCTCCGGGATTCTACCTTGACGCTCTCCGAGTGCTTCCGCACAAGGACTCACCGCGGGGATAGGCGACTCCTCCGGGACACTATCTTCACCAGGGAGCTCTTCAACTCCCCTTCCGCCAGGTAGACGGCTCCTCCAGGATGCTACCTCGGCCAGCCAGGTAGACGGCTCCTCCGGGATGCTACCTTGACTCGCTCCGAGTGCTCGGCACAAGGACTCACCGCAGGGATAGGCGACTCCTCCGGGACACTATCTTCGCCAGGGAGCTCTTCAACTCCCTCTCCGCCAGGTAGACGGCTCCTCTGGGATGCTACCTCAGTCAGTCGGGTAGACGGATCCTCCGGGATGCTACCTTGACTCGCTCCTAGTGCTCCGGCACAAGGACTTACCGCGGGGATAGGTGACTCTTCCGGGACACTATCCCCGCCAGGGAGCTCTTCAACTCCCCTTTCGCCAGGTAGACGGCTCCTCCGGGATGCTACCTCGGCCGGCCAGGTAAACGGCTCCTCCGGGATGCTACCTCGGCCTACGGAATAGGCGACTCGTCCGGGACACTATCTCCATCAGGGAGCTCTTTAACTCCCCTTCCGCCAGGTAGAAGGCTCCTCCGGGATGCTACCTGGCCCGTCAGGTAGACGGCTCCTTCGGGATGCTACCTTGACGCGCTCTGAGTGCTCCGGCACAAGGACTCACCCGCGGGATAGGCGACTCCTCCGGGACACTATCTCCACCAGGGTGTCTTCGTGACTGGCCTACGTGCTCCGACACTAGGGGCTTGCGTCGGCACCCCTATGGACTATGACCCCTGGGTCACTCCGAGACGGGAGCAGGTCTTCGGAGGGCATCGCACCTAGTCTGCCTGGCAGTTGGACGTCGGGTCTTCCCCACCACTGCCAGGCTTGTGGGACTCTGCAAGGGCTTGGATTTGAGGCTAGATCAAGGGGGTTCTCTGGCCACACCGACGCTGTGGGAGCCAGTCTTTCCAAACAGACAGAGCGACGCTGTGCAGGGCAGGTCGGGTAAATATGCGATTCAACAGTCCGTGGAGCACCGGCAACTGTGGACCCCTCGGTGACGTGTCACTCCCAGGGAGCGCCACGTGTCGTGTGATGACATCATCATCTCAACCTCTATAAATAGAGGTCTTGAGAATTCATTCGACGGTTGGACATTTTCAGAACACTCTCACTTTCTCACTCTAGAATCCTAGAGAGAAACATACATGACCCTGACTTTGGACCTAAGCATCGGACGGTGACTGTCGTCGTGTATTCACCTTGCGCCATCGCCCTCGCAGCACTGCCACCCTCATGCTCTGTCTGGGAAGCCCTTGGTCTCTGCCCTTGCTGTGTCCTACATCATCATACTTGGCATCTGACTCGGACTGCATTCCTTGTGCCACCTCCACGTCGACTGCTTACCCACTTTCCTTGGCATCAACCTTAAACACAATACACGACACCTTACTTGTACTTAAAGATAAGCAGTGAGCTTCTCTATTCAACCAATGTGAGACAAGATGTCTTATATACTAAGAATCAAGTTACAACCTTCTTCGAGTAACCTATGTGGGACATAAATACAAGACATATATCAACAAAAACTATCAAAGTGCAAATCATACCCAGAAAGATAATCTCATACCGAACAAAACTATAGAAGCTTAGTACTGATCAATAAGTTTAGTTCTAGTACATACATTCTAAGTAATTACCTTGTAGCACGTATTAACAAGAGCTTAAGCTCCCTGTGCAACACAGTCAAAAAATTAGTATCACAATATTTAAATAATGTGGCGTCCATGTTAGTTCCAAATTACACCAATTATGAACACCTAAACCGTCCATGTGATTTCCTCATCTTTTTCACCCCCACACCCCACCCCTACCCACCTCGCCCCCACCCCTTGATCTCTGGCGCTGCTACCACGCACCCCATGACCCATTACCCTACAATGACAAATAAGCCACATGCTCCGCTAACAAATCATGCAGCATTATTCCATTACGGTGGCCCCCTTACCTCCACACTGCTGTCACCACATACCATAGTGAAACATATTATGATGACAAACAAATTATTGGGTCATGGATCTGTGCACTTATTGAAAATTAGATTTGTTTTTGCAAATTGGCGGTTCATCAACATATTCATGAACTATTTGAAGTGTCGGTGCTCGACTCGTTTGATGAACGAGCTCGACAAAAAGTTGTTCGTGCTCTCTTCACTTGTTGCACAAACTAAACATGAACGAGTTTTCAGCAAACAAATGATGAGCTATTCACAAACATATACTTGTTTGTTTTACAACTCTAGTGGTGGTGGATGAGTTGTATCATTTTTTGGTGGTTGGTTTATGAGCCGTGGTAGTTGTTTTATGTGTGGCATTACCGTTCTGTGGTTGTGATGGTCGTGGTGGTGGTAGTTGGTTTGGTGGAGCCATAAGTGATGGGTGGGTTGTATTGTGGTGGTGGTGGAGTGGATGAGAGACTTCAGCAGATTAAGAAGGGTGTTGGGATGAGCAAAAAAATAAAAAGGAGTGAGTTGGTGTTGGAGGTGGATGACATGGATGCCACTTGTATGCAAAGTGGATTCCATGTGGACATAATAGAGGAAGTGAATATCTTGCGCCCTTAAAAACCTAGAGATATCCAATCAAATGTGGGTTAGACTGTCAATTGCGGTTGGACATCATGATTTAAAAAGTTCATGGTTATGGGTGACAATTTTAAAACATCGAGATGCATAGTGCAAATTATTGTAAAGATCAAGGTGCTGGGAGCAAACTTCCGAGAAGGAACGGTAGTCGTAGGCCCATAGCCACAGTATCCTTTAGCAATGGCGTTAAAACTTATCCTCGTCACTAAAATAGTAGGTAAATTATGGCAGGTAGCATACTTTTTTTTTTCGATAAAAATTCCATTTTTGTTCCTGTGAAAAAGCAACCTGAAATCATTTTAGTCATACATGGTAATACATCAAATAAAATTCATACCACATAGCATAGATGATTATAAGAACATAAAGCTAATTAGTTTTTTGCAGCCAAATCAAACTTTCATCCAACAAAAGTAACTGTGTGTGAAAGATCATCAGCAAACTTGGTTGTCAAATGAGGTCTCTCCGAAAGTGATAATGGAAATCTGAGAAAATAACGAATGATCCAATTCCCGTCATCATCAAGGTCGTACTCTCAATTGTCATCCAGCACGTCACCATTGTCGCAATCCCCATCATGTGTAAGCCTGCAGAAACGCATAAGAGCAAGTTACAGATACGAAGACAAACATGATCGTTTACAAGAAATTATGTGTTTCAATCGTTTTAGTAACTCATACAACTTATAACTAAAGATTCTTCAACTTATGTTGCCCTACTTGCAATATAAACTACAAGCAGCTAGCATCAATCTACACACCTTTATGATTTTGTACATCTATCTTTATTTGCTAAGGAAATGTCATAGTGGAAAATTTTTACAAGCTAAGTTTATGAGCTCATGCATGATACTGACTCGGCTCTTTAAGAAAAAGATCCTGGTTCATATGTGATGGTAAGGAAAGTGAGTTCGTAGCTATATGGAGGTGCCACAAAGGATACAGTCTGAGTCAGTTGCCAGATGTACAAGAGTAGGACAAAATGAGGGTGGAGTAAGAAAGCCCCCAAGGGGTGAGGAGAGGTGTCACCAAGGGGTGAGGGAAGAAGGTAGGCCGACCACCTTGGGGTGGTGGAGGCTGACCCTCTTGAGGTCGGGGAGGCCGACCCCCTTGACACTTAAAGCATGTTTGTGACTTTCGAGAGGAGAGAAAAGAAAAGAAAGGAAGAAAAGAGAAAGGAAGAGAAGGGAATACATTTTTCCTTTCTCTCGCTTATGATTTAAAGAGAGAAAGGAAATCATCATTCATTTTTCTTATTTGTGAATTCAGACGAAAAGAAAAGAATAGATACAACAGTACATACATACCCTTATACAACAGTGTGCTAATTCAAACAATGGCTTTAAAATATGATCCTAACTAAGAACATAATTTAGACGGGAAAAAATTAGTCATCAAGGACACCACATAAAGCTTATACCACAATAATATGATAAGTCTCACATCACCGCTTTATGCTAGAACAACAAAACACAAAAATTGGCCATGAGTTGACTAAAAATATCCGACCATCCAAATCTAATTAATGTCAAACCGAAAACATAACTGTCAGTCATGAGTCAACTCTAACACTCAAATATCCTATTAGCGACAATTGGAACCTCTCATCATTTTTTCTAACATGAGCTTTGTGCCTCTCGGGTGGATAGCCAAATAAAGCCCTCGGCTTTCTGGGATTCTTATCTGAGATTGCAGGAGATGAAGCTGGCCACCACTTCTTCAGTTTGTTTGTAATAACTGGTATGGTAGGTTCTTGTAGAAACCCTAGGACTTAAAAGTCATTAAAAACCAGTCATCATAATCTCAAGGGTAATATGGGCATTATTAAAATATTACTTATGAAAGTTTCATTTCTCTTCGTTTCTTCCCAATTTTAGGAGGAAAAATTTAGAGACAAAAGAGGCCCAAACTTTTCTATCCCTTCTCTTCTTTTTTTCTCCTTAAAAAAAAACTCACAAAATAGAAAAAAAGGAGGAAACGAGCCACCTTCCTTTCCTTTTCTCTCTTTTTTCTTCTAAAAAAACTCGCAAACAAGCTATTAGAGATTTTATGAAAAAGAGAGAGATGCGCCTGTGACCTGACTGTAACGCCCCGAAAATTCGGAACTCCCCTGTTCCGAATCCCTAGGACGTTAACTTATAATATCACACAGATCAGAGCACCTGTCATAAATTTCAGATTTCTTAAACAACGTCATGCTAAGTTCATCCAGCACATAAAGTTCCACAACAAAAGTTTCCTGACTTAAGATATTACAGATCGTATATAATTCTTAACCAGCACATTAGCTATACAGGCCCACGCAAGGGTCTAGAACTGGTGCCTTAAGCCCTTACTTGATACTGGCCTCCCTCACACAAGCTACCGCTACAGACTACCTGCAGAACAGAACAACTAAGGGTGAGCTGTTGAGAGCTTAGTAAGGTCGTTCAAAATAATCCCGGAGGGAATCACAACAATTCAAGACAAATAGTTCAGGCATCTCAAGCAATTGTACTCAGACATTTTCAAACAGTGAATTTAGATACAATGCTCGTACATTCAGATGATATTGATCATGGGTACTAGCAATGCCATACAGGTAAGGCTCAGAAAATATACACATGCATGATGTACCAGAATACTAGTCCATTTAGGTACTAGCCTGCGTTCCACGCAGAATTCAGACCAGCCTTATAACGCCCGCCTCAGAACAGAACAGATTCCCATGTCAGTACCCAGAAGACATTTATCTCAGAATCAATGCTCAATGCGCAATAAAAAATAGACAATGATAGGAATTCAATAATCGAATCAGGCTCAATACTAGGGCTTACTTGGAAATATATCGAAATCAATGTACATCTAGAGTTTAACAACGGTCACAAGCAGACAAAAGAATGATTGCAGAAGCAAATTGATGGCTCGAGGTTCGGATAGAAACCCTTACATGGTTCGCTGCTACGATAACCTAATCGAAATACTCCTTGCGTTAACCTAGACAGAATAGTTCAAAGATTAGAAGATAACTTACATCATTGTATTATAAGTCAATATTAACTCACGCACATTCTCAGAAAGACCCCCTCGCCGGATGTGTAAAATTACCAAAACGCCCCTGGGGTAAAAATTACCAAAATACCCCTCACATCCCTAATCACCAAAATAGCGTTCCCCTGATTAAACTTACTAAAATAACCCTAACATATGAGAATTTCCTCAAAAACACCTTTTGTGGGTAAAATTACCAAAATACCCCTGAGGGTTTTCGGCATCTAAAAATTTCCAAACATATCTTAAAATATTATTTTAAGCATCCTAGAGCCATTTCTAGATTAAAAGGTACTTTAGGAAATTTTTGCCCGAAAATCCCAAACCGGTGTCCGGATCGAGCGCTTAAAAGCCGGTTCGGCTAAAAATACCTATCTACTTCGGAATCGTACGAAATTTTAGATACCGCATCATATTAATAAATTAAGGTTCTCCTAAAAGTCTCAAATTAAAATAATTTAATTTACTATGCCAAATAGTTCATTAATGTGAGTTAGCCGATACCCTAATTTAGCGCCCTTCGTGGGTCTCAAAAATTCCCGAACAAATCCAGGGCGTCCGTCTCGTAAAATCAATAAGGGTTACAGTTTTGGACTTTGCCTAATTGTGACCCTAGGTATTTATAAAAATTCAAGGCAAAACTGTCTAATTACTTTTGACTTTTAGTGACAATTACAGTTACTATTTGGATCAAATCACACACTAATACACATTTTTTTCACACACAGCCTTCATCTTCTTCATCTCACTGCCGAAGCTATTTCGCCCATATCCAATTCGCATACACTTACTCTAAGACACATACAACTGCATGGAATCACTTCCACAATTCCCTAACATATCTTAACCCATGAATTACACTTATACACATAAACCAAACACATATACACACTTTTTCACACCTGTAACACACACACACACACACACACACTCACGGCACACACTGAAACACACTCATACGCACCCTACTTCACTTCCAATACACCCAAATCCCTCAGAATTCACTAACTAACTTAAACTCATTCACTTACGCACAATTATATGCAAATCACCCACACAAAATTCACTGAACCTCATACACCCATTTACTTCACACGGCCAACCTGTTAACACACAATTCTCTCACACACTCTTAGGTAGTCCACTGAAGACACGAATTCACCTCATAAACACACATCAACTACATGGTCTTACGGCACATACATCAACTCACATGGTCTCACAGTACACCCATCCCATACTTCACGTATACTGCGCGCAACCCGCAATAAGGACACACTAAGAGTTTGTGTGCTTACCCTTGGAGAATTTTCAAGGTCTCCTTCTTCCTCTTGGATTTGTTGTCCGCGCTTCTCCTCTTCCTCTCTGTTTTTCTCTTCCTTTCCTTGCTCTGTTTTTCTTTCTCTGTTTCTGTTTTGGTCGTCATGTTTCTCTCATCTTCTTTGTTTCTTCTTTGTTTTCTCCCTTTTTTTTTCTTTTTCTTTTTCTTTCTTTTCCTTTTTGCTTTTTCTTTCACCCGAACTTATCTTCCTACTTAATATATATATATATATTTTTTGTGGCTTAGTCACCTAGCCAAAATGAGGTGTCAACCTCACAAATTTTTATACTTTATGAAATTATACCCTTAGCCCCCCAGCTTCAACTATTTACAAAAGAACCCCCGAAACTTTTTTTTATTTTTGTTACGCACCCGAAACTACACGGATATTACATTTCCTCCCCCCTTATAAAAATTTCGTCCTCAAAATTTAGCATACCTGGGTTATCGAACAGATAAGTATGAACACGCCGCATAGCATCTTCCGGTTCCCAAGTAGCTTCTTCCACGTCGTGATTCCTCCACAATACTTTGACTAACGGTATCACCTTGGTTCGTAAAACTTGATCTCGTCGATCTAGTATCTCCACCGGTACCTCTTCGTAACTCAGGTCAGTCTGAATATCTTCAGGCCGGTGTTGTAAGACATGAGTCGGGTCATAAACATACTTCCTCAAAGCCGACACATGAAATACGTTATGAACGTGAAATAACTCTGGCGGTAAAGCTAAACGATAAGCCACTGGCCCAACTTTTGCAAGGATTTCATAGGGACCAATATATCTCGGGCTGAGCTTGCCCTTTTTACCAAACCGCATTACTCCTTTCCAGGGAGAAATCTTCAGAAACACCCGGTCACCAACTGCAAACTCCAAATCGCGTGTACGCTTAGCGGCGTACATACGCTGCCTATCTTGTGCTGCCTTCATATGTGACCGGATTAAATCAACCTTTTCACAAGTTATTTGAACTAGCTCGGGACCGAGGATTCGAAGCTCACCAACCTCGTCCCAACATAACGGAGTTTTGCATCTACGACCATATAAAGCCTCAAAAGGCGCCATCTGTATACTGGCCTGATAACTATTATTATATGCAAATTCAACCAATGGTAAGTGGGTATCCCAGCTACCCTAGAAATCCAGAACACAAGCTCTCAACATGTCTTCTAATGTCTGAATAGTTCTTTCAGACTGGCCATCAGTCTAGGGGTGGAACGCAGTACTAAATCGCAACTCTGTCCCCATAGCTTCCTGAAAACTTTTCCAGAATCTCGATGTGAAACGTGAATCTCTATCAGATATCACCGACACAGGTACTCCATGGAGTCTCATGATCGAGTCCACATACAGCTGGGCTAACTGTTGCATAGTAAAATTGCCTCTAACAGGCAAGAAATGCGCTGATTTGGTGAGTCGATCTACTATTACCCAAATCATATCATAACCCCGAGTAGTCTTTGGTAAACCGCTCACAAAATCTGTAGTCACATGTTCCCACTTCCACTCTGGAATCTCTATTGGTTGTACAGTTCCTGCTGGCTTTTGGTGCTCAGCTTTTATCTGCTGACACACCAAACACCGAGACACAAATTCTGCTATGTCCCTCTTCATTCCTGACCACCAGAATTGTCCCCGAAGATCGTGGTACATTTTGGTAGCTCCCGGATGTACTGAAAAATGTGAACTATGAGCTTCAGATAACAACGATCGTCTTAGTTCCTCATCGTTAGGAACATATAACCACCGATCAAACCGCAACACCCATTTCAAATCAACTATAAACTCAGTTTGTTTCTCACCTCCAATAATCTTAGCAACCTCAGGATCATTTCCTTGTGCTGTCTTAATTTTACTAATCAATGTGGGCTGGACTTGCATAGTGGCAAATACTGCATCATATCCCGGACATTTAATCTCTAACTTTAATTGTCTCATTTCTTCTAGCAACTGAGGCTGTCTAGTAATTAACGATGCTAAATTCCTCGTACTTTTCCGACTAAGGGCTTCGGCCACCACATTGGCCTTACCGGGATGATAATGAATCGAACAATCATAATCCTTTAAAAGTTCCAGCCACCTACGCTGCCTCATATTAAGTTCCTTTTGTGTGAAAATATATTTAAGGCTTTTATGATCTGTATAGATCTCACATGTTTCACCATACAAGTAATGTCTCCATAATTTCAAAGCAAAAATAACTGCTGCCAGCTCCAAGTCGTGAGTTGGATAATTCCGTTCATGAACTTTTAATTGCCTCGACGCATAGGCAATGACTTTCCCGTGTTGCATTAAAACACAACCAAGTCCATTCTTAGAAGCGTCACTATAGATTACAAACCCTTCTAATCCTGATGGTAACGCCAATACCGGTGCTGTTACCAACCTTTGTTTTAACTCCTGAAAACTGGATTCACATTCCTCAGTCCAGACAAATCGTATATTCTTGCGCGTCAACTGAGTTAACGGTTCCGCAATCTTAGAAAAGCTTTCTACAAACCGTCTATAGTATCGTGCTAGACCTAGAAAGCTACGTATTTCCTTTACTGAACTAGGTGTCTGCCATTCAATTACCGCCTTAATCTTGGCTGGGTCCACCGAAATCCCATCCTTAGACACAATATGCCCTAAGAACCCAACTCGTTGTAACCAGAATTCACACTTCAAAAGTTTTGCATATAAATTATTATTCCTCAATCGTTGCAGCACCAACTCCAAATGCTTCCTATGCTCCGCCTCAGATTTTGAGTATATTAGAATATCATCAATAAACACTAAAACAAACTGATCTAAATAGTCCTTAAACACCCTGTTCATCAGATCCATGAACGCTGCTGGGGCGTTCGTCAAACCAAAAGGCATAACAAGGAATTCATAGTGCCCATAACGAGTCCTAAATGCCGTTTTCAGAACATCTTCCTCCCTCACCTTCAACTGGTGATACCCAGACCTTAAATCAAATTTTGAAAAACAACAAGCACCCTGAAGTTGGTCAAACAAATGATCAATACGGGGCAACGGGTACTTACTGCGAATTGTGATCTTATTCAATTCTCTGTAGTCAATACAGAGTCTCAAGATACCATCCTTCTTCTTCACAAAAAGAACCGGAGCACCTCACGGGGACACACTAGGGCGTATGAATCCCCGATCGAGCAACTCCTGTAACTGTTCCTTCAACTCTTTCATCTCCGCTGGGGCCATACGATACAGAGCTTTTGAAATAGGCTCCGTACCGGGAACGAGATCAATCACAAACTCTATTTCACGGTCGATCGGTTGCCCATGCAACTCTTCAGGGAACACGTCCGCATACCGTTCTACCACAGGAATGGACGAAAATTCTAAACTATTTTGACACGTGTCTATAACATGTGCAATGTACCCCCAACAGCCTCGACGTAGTAGCCTCCGTGCTTTTATAGTCGAGATAATACTAACTAGCCCGCTTGGTTTAGATCCGTGGTAAGTAAACTCGAACTCACCCGGAATATTAAAACGAACTAGTTTCCCATAGCAATCCACTGATGCATGGTTAGTAGATAACCAATCCATACCTAGTATGACATCAAAATCCTGAATTGCTAATGGGATGAGGTCCACAGAAAGATTCATGTTCCCAACATGAATTGTACAGTCACAAAGGGCTGTAGTCACAGTCAAAGACTCTCCCAACAGAGTGCCTATCTCAAGGTCTGTATATAAAGGTCACTCCCAATTGCCTTGCAAAAATAGGGGAAACAAAAGAGTACGACGCTCCAGAATCAAACAATATACGGGCATCTAAAGAGTTTACTGAAAGTGTACCTGACACCACGTCATTCGATGTCGCAGCATCATTGGCAGACATGGAATGGAGATGGGCCGACATCCTAGGCTTCTGCCCTTGCTGAGCCGGAGACTGTTGGGTCGAGCCTTGTTGACCCTGTCCTCTTCCCTGTCGAGGGGCAGTACTTGCTGCTATACTCACTGCTGGTGCAGGACGAAAAGCTGTCTGGCTCCCGCTAGCTACCGACAGTCCCGGATCAGATGCTCTATACTGCCACATCGGAAGCATCCGCCAGTAACTCTATAGCACGGTCCCCCACTATGAACTCTGCCGCATGCGCTACAAGGGATCGCTTGAGAGGCCAACCCGCTACCCTGTCCACCACCCTGGGTAGGTCAAGTTCCAAAGTTGTGTGGTGGTCCAAATCGAGTATTCTGAACCGGTCGGGCACCTGCATTCTGCGCCCCTCTAAAACCAATGCTCTGTTCCGGTCGGCTCCAAGAATTGTGCCCATGTCTATTCCCTTGAATTGAAGTATTCATATGCTTTAGTTCTTCAAGGCTATTTTTTCAGTCACGTACTTTTTCTTGTTGCGAGGTCTTAAACTGTTCCAACAAGAATCAACAGTGACGTATAAATTGCTTCGTAAAGCGAGGAACAAATTCAAAGCACCCTGCGACTTGAAGTCGCGTTTAGGGTTTTTTGCTGCAGTATCCTGCCGTCTCGGCATTATATATCGTCTCATGGTCATACAGTGACCTCTATCTATGGCGTATTCACTGCTCGTTGAGAAGCTAGTTCAACAATGATGGAAGTACACATGCTGCCACCGTATCTAGTGAATCGCTAGCTATGCCTGATGGACTTTGTATCCTCTGGCTTTATATGCTCGTCCAATCTATCAAACGGATTATGGTCTTCTATATTGCTCGTACAAGTCTTCTTGTGACCGGACTCTACATATGGGCTTAAAAGCCGTCTTTATATATACACGCCTTCTCAAAGGCCGGGGGGCTTTATTTTTCATGAAATCATTCTTATACAGGCTTAATGCCTTGTGTCTTATCAAACAAGGAGGTTCACCACAGCGACCATATTATGGGGCTCCATAAACGGCACCTTCTTATTTAGCACCGCGGCAACAAGGACAAGAAACCCCTGAGGGCACAAACGACGGGAGTTCTAAGTTTCATCAAACCCCCAAGGGAGCGTACAACGAGAACTCTAAAGTTCTGTCAAACCCCCAAAGCCCTAAGGGCGTGTAAGACGAGAACTCTTAAATTCGGTCGAACTCTCGAGGGTAATTGCATGAGCTCCTGCTCCATCCGCCCCCGAGGGCCCGTAAGACGAGAACTCTTAAGTTCCATCAAACCCCTGAGGGTATTTGTGTGAGCTCTGCGCTCCATCAGTCCCTCGAGGGACGAACACCCCGGAGGGTGATAGGATAGAGCTCGAGCTCTATCCGAACAGTTTAGCTACAATTCTAACCAGTGAAATGGCAAAGGACTATGGGACTTCATCCCCCCACCATTCTTTGTCAATTCAAAACCCAGCCAAGCGTGAGTGCGAGGCTTCTTTGCCAGCTCTTAGCTGATGATAAGAGTTCGCAACAAAGTAAAACGCAAGCATGATGTGGTCGGCTCGAGCTCAAGAACACACACTTGCACAACAATGAACACCTTCCAAAGGAGAGGTGACCCCTCGAGGGGACATTCAAACACTTAGCACATGCAACAACTTGCATGCACAGCTTTGTGTCCTCTCCCGAAAAAGGCTACCATGGGGCACAGCCCCTAAAGGATCTCGAGATCCCATGATTCGTCTTTCTAAAGATGATTCCAAATAGCCTACTCAGGCGACATTCTAAGACTTAGCTCTTGAGAGCTAGGGTTCTAGCGCCCTACTTGAGCAAAGTTCTAAGGCTTAAGCTCCCACTTAGGTCAGAGCACATGGAAGAGAGAAATATTGTTACCCCTACAAGTGGATAAGAATCACTTACAAATTTGACGTATGTCTCGAGACACCAGGTATAAACTTCCTCAGCCAAACATTTTAGCTAAGGAAGTGGGGGGCTTATGATATAACTCAAATATAACTCCCAATAATTGGGGAATACCCGGCAATCCCAGTCAAACTGGGAGATCAATGATTATCTTATTAGGAATTGTGACGTGATCATCAAGGATCCTAACGCGATCCTAACACATCTGGCCCACGGCCAGTCCTACTAGGAGTCTTCTCCTACAGCTATATAAAGGGGTCTACCCCTCCATGTATGGAACGAACTACACAATTCATGCTTTTTCAGAATTACTAGGTGCGCTCTGACTTAAGCATTGGAGAGTTCTCTGTCGGGAACCCCAATAACGCATAGAGCTGTTACACACTATTCAAAAGAATAAGCAATTGACAGTTTATTTGCAGTTTTATGAACCATTGCTTACTCTATCCCTATAACGTTTGCTTCACTACTTACTGTTGCACATACTTAATATGTAAGTTGGCTCTTCTTGATGCAATTCCAAATTGTACGTCGAAATTTTATATTTTTTTGATAAAGCATAAATATATACCCTTATGTAAAGACAAGAGTTACATTATAGGCCAAATAAAAAGTAAGGAGAGAACTATACGGACCGGGTATGTTAAAACATCCGGGAAACAGACAAAACCCTTGCCACAGGACCTGCTAGGACAAAACAAACTAAATTAAAGTACAATATCATAGTAAATCTATCCTACTTATAATGAGAAGATGATTTGCTAAATTTGGTGTAACACCCTTTGGGTGTTACACCAAAACTTATGCTAGTAATAACATGTGTCAAATTTGAGGACAAAAGTGTAAAATACTACCAACCACTATCCTCAAACCTTCGGTTACCTCGTGAAGTCTTTCACTTCCTATACTTTACGTAACTTCTCTCCTGCCTCTCTCACTTTCTCCCTTCCTCCTCTGCCATTACGGATTGCAATTGGCTTCAAATCGCCGTAAAATTTAGGATTACGATTCTTTATTAGTAAGTTTCTTTCATCTGCATTTTTCCATCTTTTCGATATTTTTTCCTGTATTTTCTAAAGTTCCCGTGTAAGCCCGTTTATGTATTTACTGTATCATTTCTTTTCTGATACTTTAATTATCTGTACATTGGGTTCTTTTCATTGGGTTTCATTGTGAGACAGAGACGGTGAGAGAGAGTGAGTTTGTTTGAGGAGTTGGATTGGCCAAAGCAGATCGCGAAAACGGATGGAATTGGCGTCGGCCGGATTTGAATTTTTGGGTACGGCGGCGAGCAGTGGGTGGTCTTTGCCGGAGGGTGTTGAGTAGTGAGTTGTCTTGCCGGCGGTGGCAAAATCAAGAACGGGATCAGTTGCGGTTGGTAGTTGCGGGTTTGTTGGTAAGATTTTGGGTGGTCTTGGGTGGGTTAGAAATGGACTGACTTCGTGTCGCCGGTAGTTACCATTCGTGGGTTGGCAGGATTGGTGGTGGTCGGCGGCCGTGGGTGTGCCGCTGTGGAAATGCGGTTGCGATGGCGCCGGCGGCGGTGTGTCGTCGTAGCGGTGGCAGGGGCCGATGCCGGCGGGGGTCGCCGAACGGTGTTGGTCGCCGGTGGATCATGGTGATGGAGGGGAGCAGGGACAGTTGCCGGCGTGGTAGCCGGATGGTGTTGCTGGCGGTGTTGGTCGTGGGTGGGCAGCGACCAATCTAGATCACAGGGATGCGTGACCTACTACAATGAAGGTGAAATGAAAACTTGAACCCAGTCTCCAAGCATATCCACCAGCACTGATAGAAGAATTTCCGGCAAGCCAAGATGGCTGGTGGGTGGACGTGGGTGGGGGAGAATGTGGAAGTGCGGTTGCAATGTGGCCGGCGGTGGCGGGTTCCTGCATTATTGATTGTACAAAGTGAAATATAGGCTGTACAACATTATCGTTTGTTGTTATATTCAAAACAATTCAAACTCTCAGATGTTACTGTTCTTTAGCCTTTTTATCGAAATAAATCTTCAACAGTGTATTGTATTTTTTAGTTTGGTTCTATATAGTAATTGCCTATTTATAAATTTATGTTTGGTTCTATATAGTTATACTTGATTCTAAATTAAATCTTCAACTTAATATTACTTTCATTTGTTCCTTTTGACATGTCAACGTGATAATAAAGACTTATAAATTTATGTTTGGTTTTATATAGTTAATTTTACTCAACGTAATAATAAAAATTTATACATGATACGCCCATTCTAAAATAAATCTTCAACTTAATACCACTTTCATTTTGGCAAGTCGATTTAGGGTAAAACAACGAGCGGAATTAATTTTTATCTTTTGACATTTTAAGAAGTCGAGCTATGTTATTATATTTATTTACCAAACTTATCTCATAAATACTGGCATACGTGATGTGTGTGCCATGCTTAATAAAGTGTTCATACCCTATTCTGGTCGCACCCCAGGACCCGCTAAAGGACCCACTTTGCACGACACATCACCCAGTCAGCGGTCAACTTTTCAACGCTCGAGAGCCGGTCAAAGCAACGCATGCTCAAGTCACGTGAACCATTCGTGAAGCGACCTCGGCGTGCCTTCCACCTTGGGGGTCGGCCACCCTTGGGGGTCGGCCACCCCAAGGGGTCGGCCACCTGCCTTGACGACCGACGACCGTCGTTCGGACCGCGCTCCGCCGTAGTCACGACGACCGTCGCTCTCGGCCGTGCTCCGTCGCCGCAATGACCCTCGCTCGCCGTCGCTCGCTCATAGTCACGATGACCGTCGCTCGCGACCGCACTCCGTCATAGTTGCGACGACAGTCGCCCTCGACCGTGCTCCGTTGTCCCGACGACCATCGCTCGCGGCCGCGCTCCGCCGTAGTCGCGACGACCGTCGCTCTCGCCGTGCTCCGTCGTCGCGATGACCGTCGCTCGTAGTCACGACGACCGTCGCTTGTGGCCGCTCTGTCGCCATGACGACCGTCGCTCACGGTCGCGCGCCATCCACGCAACGACCCCTGGCGCTCTCTATCACGTTACAGTACCCCGGCACCAAGTAAGGACTCGCGACAGTTGTTGCCGCCCATGCGCCACAACAATGTCTCGTGCTGTAGGCACCGCGCCATGCGCCACAATCATGTTATATGCTTACGGGATTGGCTCATAACCTGAAAGCCATCGCCGTCTTCATTCCGGGGGCTTCGCTCTGCGCTCCGGCATGAGGACCCTTCACAGCGGGATAGGCGACTCCTCCGGGACACTATCTCCGCCAGGGTGCCTGCGTGACTGGCCTACGTGCTCTGGCACTGGGGGCTCGCGTCGGCACCCCTAAGGACTATGACCCCCGGGTCACTCCGAGATGGGAGCAGGTCTTCGGAAGGGCATCTTGCCTAGTCCACCTGGCAGCTGGGCGTCGGGTCTTCCCCACCGCTGCCAGGCCTGTGGGATTCAGTAAGGGCTTGGACTGGAGGCTGGGGCAACGGGCTACTCTGACCATGCTACCGCGGCATGATCAGTCTCCTCAGACAGGCAGAGAGATGTCGCAAGGGCAGGGCAGCACGAACTTAGGGACCGGCAGTCCAACGGAGGATCAGTGCTTTGGCCCCCTGGCGACGTGTCGTTCCCAGGGGGTGACACATGTCAACTTATGACACATGCACATTTTTGCCTATAAATAGTGGACTTTGGAGCTTTTTCAAGGATCTTTCTCTCATTTGGACTTTTCACTTTCTCTCTCTAAAAAAGACATTCTCTCTGGAATTCTAGTGAGAGAAACACACTTGGACTCCCGTCCACGGACCCTTGACGCTGCACCCTTATCACGGACTGTAGACTGTCGGTCCTGTTCATCGTCACCCTGCCTGCGCAGCACTGCCAGCCCTCACGACCTGTCTGGGGAGCCTTGCCCTCGGCCCTTACGCCGTCCTTGCTGTCTCCCACGTTGCCTACCTGGAAGCTGACTCAGACCGCATCCTTTGTGGCACCTCCACGTAGCATCGAACCATTTTCCGCATCATCATTTTGGCGACTCCGCTGGGGAGGTGAGCATCGTATTGCGGTTTGCACATCTTCCGGACTTAGGCATCATGCCTGTGCAACGGAGAGCTACCAGGACAACCAGCCAAGGACCCAACCCCGCCATGCAAGAACACCACCTCGGTGATCAGGAAGAGACTAGCGCCACGCGGCTCCAAGACCAGCTGCCAACCACTACCCCCGACGTGCAAGTGATCGTAAGTGCAGCCATCCAGCAACTCACTCCAACCATCACCACTCTGCAAGATTCACAGACCACTCTACTAGCCGCCATTATGGAGATGCAAAAATCCATACAAGCCCTGGCCTCGCAGCAGGCCGCTCCATCAATCCAGCCTTCAGGACCGGGGCCAGCTTTTGACGTCGCCCCGGCCCCAGTGTCGCGACTACCGCCGCCTTGGATATCCAGACCCTTGGCGGTAGGGCTCGCAACACCCTCGCCACCAGTAGCCGACGCATCTCCTTCTGCAGTGCCGCCCCGCAAGCTACACACGGATCTCGGGCCAGTCTTGCAGCAGATTCTCCCCGCTGTCACACCATCTCATCCGATGCCGGCAAGAAGCTCCTCTGAAACTCATGACTCCATCGAGATGGAACCTAATCCGTATCCACCTGAGCAACACCAAACCCCCGGCCAAGTGATAGACATGTCTCGCCAACCCACACTCGCCCCTGCACAGCTGCCCTTGCCAGCACCTGTACTATACCAACCCTCCCATGTCCCCGTTCATCAAGCCGTACCATCTGGGGGCTCGGGGGCTCGCGACGCACCAGGCGGTCATCACCCCTTGACCGGCAATGAGGCACCATCCTCCAACTATGTCACTCGGTCAGATTTGGAAGCCCTTGTCCGTCGCCTGTCGAGGAATTCCGAGCCGGACTCCTCAACCCGTCTGACCGGACACGCCCCGTACGCCAATGATATCGCCATCGCACCCTACCCCCTCAAGTACAAGCAACCAAACTTTGTGCTCTTCAACGGACGTGAGGGCAACGCCCGTGAGCACCTAACAAGATTCGCAGGCTCCTTGGAGCAGTATGGTACAGGAGGCAGCTTAAAGTTGAGAGAATTCCACAAATCCCTTACAGGCTTGGCTTACACTTGGTATCACCAGATCCCCGCAGGGACCGTCCACACCTGGAACGACATGGTCCAGCTGTTCTTAGACAAGTTTCATTACGAGACCGAGCGCGTGACTATCGTTGATATTGCTGGCATTTGCCAGAACCAGGGAGAAGACTTGAATAAATATGTGCATCGTTTTCATCTCAAGTGCCTTGAGTGCACGGATTTCAGCAAAGACGAAACGTTGGTTCCCATATGCATCAAAAATATGATTGACGTCTACCGAGTGCATATCGAGAACCTACAGTTGAGGTCATGGGGACACCTCAAGGAGACAGCCCGACGAACTTACGAGACAGTTGGTCCTGTCAAGTCATGGAAGCCTCGACCGCAAAGTACGCTGTTGGCCTCAGCAGATACACCTATCACTCAGCGTAGCAACAACAGCAACAACTATGCAGGCTTCAAGCGTCAGCTTCCAGATGGGGACCAAGGCTCCGACAAGCGAAGGCAACAAAGGCCTGCACCTGACTATCCCTGTGATCTGAATACAGTGAAGGAACTCTTGGCGGAATGGGTGGCGCATGACAAAAATTTCCAACTGCCACCAATGCGGACCAACATCACAGACGAAGAAAAGGCCAGACCCACCTACTGTCCTTTCCATCGAGCCCTTGGCCATCCGCTCAAAAATTGTAATGCACTGCGAACCATCTTTGCAAGGAAGGTAGCGTCGGGCGACCTACAGCTACGGAAGAACAACGATGTACGCAAAGATCCCTACCCACCGCATCGCAACAATAGGGAGCACCAGGCCCTTATGGCTGTCACTGACCATGTCGAGCCTGTAATCCACGAAGCCCCGGCAGAGCCCATACTGACCCTCGTGCCTCCTCCAGCTAAGCAGTCGATGTCTTCCTTCCGACAGATGACGAAGATCAAAAGTTTTTTTGATGAAATGGGGTTTTCACCCGCCGCCCGGACTTATCTTTCCAATTGCCTGCTCGAGGTCACCACCGGCCTCGGTCCCGAATGCTTCGCCGTCCAGGCTGAATTACGTCACATCCCCTCCACGGCCTTAGTCTTCTCGGATGAAGACTCGCCGCCGGTCGAGCATCACAATCGGCCGCTGTTTTTAGAATGTACTGTTAATGGCACGGGCTTCCGTCGTGCCTTGGTTGATTGCGGCGCCTCGATCAACATCATACCTCTCATCACCCTGCAACAGGCCGGCATTCCCCCAAGGAAAATCATCCGTGACCCCGTCAAGATTACCGGCTTTGGACAGGGTCCTCAGTCGACCCTCGGCCATATCACTATCGACCTCATGGTCGGAACTGTCCGTCGCGACACTACTTTTCACGTAATAGACAGCGAGTCTGCCTTTCACCTCCTGCTCGGGCGACCATGGATCCATGTTAACAAGGCCGTTCCCTCAACATACCACAAGTGTGTGAAGCTGGTAGCCGGTTCTACGGGGCATGAGGTAGCAATGACAATCCCTGCAACCAAAGCCCCCTTTGAATGCGCCGAATCTTATTTCGCCGAGGCCTCCTTCTTCACTAATTTCGCCGAGGATGGTGAGAATGCTACTCATATACATTCTACCAGGCTGCCAACTTGGGATGAGCTGTGCGGGGACAAGCCTCCCAAGGCCCGAGAAAAGTAACAAGAATAATGGGTCAACCCCACCGCTTTCGCCTGCTGCCACGACCAATTCCCCCCTTCTTCCCCCAAGTCCAAGAAGCAAAAGGCTGAGCCGGCCTTTCAACGTATCGTCAAGGACGGCAAAATCATCTATCAATTATGACGGTATGCAGGGGCTCCAGGCGGTCCCTCATCAGACCCCCTCGACCCCGACCCCCTTGGAGAGACTGAATGGTGCTGCACGGCCGAGCATTGCCAGCCAGATCCTGACCTCACCCCCGGCGCGGCACCACCTTGCTATGAGGACGGCCCTCGACCACAGGCTGAAGATATTGAAGAAATCAACCTGGCCGACCCGGGCGAAGAACCGCGGCACACCTACATTGGCACAAAACTCGCCCCCGGCCGAAGAGAGGAATTGGTTTCCCTCCTGCATGAGTATCGTGATGTCTTGGCATGGAGCTACAATGAGATGCCCGGACTGGATCCTGCCTTAGTCACACACCATCTCAACATTGCTACCGGATCCGTCCCTATCCGACAACACCCGCGGACATTCCGCCCCGAGCTCGAATTGAAAATCAAGCAAGAGATTGAACGCCTTCTGCAAGCAGGCTTCATCGAACCTATCACTCACCCTATTTGGCTGGCTAATGTCGTCCCTGTACAAAAGAAAAATGGCCAAGTCCGCGTCTGTATTGACTTTCGGGACTTGAATAAGGCGTGCCCCAAGGACGAGTTTCCACTACCCAATATCGACATGCTTACGGAGGCCGCCGCCGGATATGAAACTTTATCTTTCATGGATGGGTTCGCAGGTTATAATCAGATTCGCATGAACCCCGACGACAGCGCCAAGACAGCCTTCCGCACTCCTATGGGTAATTTTTGTTGGAAAGTTATGCCTTTCGGCCTCAAGAATGCGGGTGCTACGTATCAAAGGGCTATGACAGCAATCTTCCATGACATGATACACCGTACTGTGGAAGACTACGTCGACGATCTTATTATCAAATCCAAGAAGGAAAGTGATCACCTCACCGACCTTCAAGCAGTCTTTGATCGTTGCCGCCAGTATAACATGCGGATGAATCCATTGAAATGTGCCTTCGGCGTCTCCTCCGGCAAGTTCCTCGGCTTCTTGGTCAGTCGACAGGGCATCGACGTTGACCCTTCGAAAGCTGCCTCCATCCAAGAAATGCCCTCCCCCAAGAACACAAAGCAACTGAAGAGCTTCCTCGGCAAGGTCTCTTACCTCCGACGCTTCATACCCGCGCTGGCCGAGCTCATTACGCCATTCCAACACTTGACGCGTAAAAGCGCACCATGGAATTGGGGTGCGCCCCAACGGCGAGCATTTGAACGGATTAAGGCGGTCCTCATGTCACCGCAAACCATGGTCGTACCACAACGGGGCATCCCACTCCTACTCTACCTGACTTCCACACCCAGATCCATCGGGGCTTTGCTTGCCCAAGAAGTCGAAGGTGTCGAGCGTCCTGTTTATTACCTCAGTAGAGTGATCAGGGGACCCGAAGCCAACTACTCCGAGCTCGAGAAACACTGTCTAGCCTTGGTGTACGCCTCGCAGAAATTCAGACATTACTTTCTGGCGCACCAGATCACACTCGTCACCAAGGCTGACCCACTCCGTTACATGCTTACGCGTCCCGCCCTGTCTGGTCGACTCACCCGTTGGTTGTTGCTATTGGCCGAATTCGGTTTATCTATCAAGAATCCTACAGCTCTGCGGAGCCAAGCACTTGCAGACCTCCTGGCCTTCTTCCCACGCCAACAATATGAACCGATATCGGATCAACTGCCTGGGGAGGAGACAGCCCTGATCACCGACATCGATGAACTGTGGACACTTGAATTCGACGGCTCTGCCACTAGCAAAGGTCCCAATGGCACACCCCTCCGGCAAGGGGGTGCCGGCATAGTCCTCCGGGCCCCAGACGGTGTTACCACTTCACTATCTTTCAAACTTGCATTCCCGGTGTCTAACAACGAAGCTGAATACGAGGCACTTGTCATTGGCCTCATGCTCGCCGTCAGTATGGGGGCTAAGGCGCTGTGTGTGAAAGGAGACTCAAATTTGGTCATGAAGCAGGCGGACGGAGAGTTCGCGGTCAAAGAACCAGCCTTGGCACCTTATCGTGCCTTGGTGCAACACTTGGAAGGAAGACTCGGCCATGTCCAGTATGAACATCACAATAGGTGCCACAACAGACATGCGGACAGCTTGGCCACGATCGCGTCAAAGATAGAAGTCGATGGTGAACAACGGATGCTAACCATCGTCAAGAGAATGGAACCATGCACAGCACTGAACCTAGTCCCGAGGGACGTTACTGCGGACGATTGGAGGCAACCGATTATCGACAAACTTAAAGCGCCATCTCTTGCTCATGCCTCCACCCTTACAGACTTTTCAATGATGGGAGATGTCTTATACAGGCGGTGTCCCGGAGGCACTCTAGCCAGATGTTTGGCACCGGAAGAGGCAAAGCACAAATTACAGCTCGGCCACCAGAAGTGTTGTGGCCTCGACGGTCCCCCTCTATATCGTCGCCTCCAGCGTATGGGCCTATATTGGCCATCCATGGCCAAGGACGCCTCGGATATACAAAAGGACTGTCCCGAGTGCTTGTATGCACCTGACGGTGCAGAAGCTCTTGTCATTGACATCGAAGGTGACTGGCGCCAGCCTTTCATCCAGTATTTATCCCACGGGATTCTACCACCTGACCGCGGCTCAGCACGATCCATCAAGCGCAAGGCAGTCAAGTATTTTGTGACGGAAGGCGAGTTGTTTCGCAAGGGATTTTCGGGACGCACCCTGCGATGCTTGCAGGGTGCCCAAGTAGTCAAGGTCATTAACGAAGTACACAATGGTGATTGTGGTGAACATCAAGGCTCCCAGAAGCTGTATGCAGAATTACTAAGATTGGGGTATTATTGGCCGACTATGGAATCCGACTCCATCTCTCATGTCCGACGCTGCCAACCCTGCCAGCGGCACGCCGACAGGATACACACGCCAGCATCCGACTTGCGCATGATCTCAGCCCCGTGGCCATTTCATTCTTGGGCCCTCGACCTCATCGGCCCCATCCACCCGCCATCCAGACGCCATTCTGGATCATGGTTGCTACTGAACGCTTCACGAAGTGGGTCGAAGCCGTACCTCTGCGGAGAGCCACGGGAGGTGCCGTTTCTAACTTCTTACGTGACGTCATCTGTCGTTTCGGCATCCCTCGATGTATTATATCTGACAATGGCACGCCATTCATTAATCGAGAGGTTCGAGCTCTCATGGAAGGGTACAACATCAGCCATGCTACATCAACTCCCTATTACCCGCAAGGTAATGGTCAAGCTGAAGCTTCCAACAAGACTTTGCTCCGAGTATTATCGCGAATGGTGCATGACGCCGACCGGTCATGGTCCGAACAACTGAATCTGGCACTCTGGGCCTACAGAACATCCCTGCACACAGCGACAAAGGCCACGCCCTTCTCTCTCGTCTACGGGGACGAGTGCGTGGTACCTGCCGAGATCGCAGAACCATCGGCTCGACTTTCCCTAAGCAGCGGTCTCGGAGATGAAACAGCCCGGCTGGCGGCACTTGACGGCCTCGACGAACGACGAGCCACGGCCCTGCGCCGCATGAAGAAATATCATGAGCAGCTCACGAAAGCTTATGGGAAGACCGTCAAGCCACTTCATTTATCGAGGGTGACCTTGTTCTTCAAGCCGCCAAGCATGTGCGGGCCAACATGTCAGCTCCTAAATTCACGCCAAACTGGGAGGGCCCTTTCACGGTGCACGAAGCCCGCACTAATGGCTCGTACCTCCTGCTCAACCACGACGACGGTCAGGTCTCGGCCCCCATCAACGGCCGCTACCTGAAGAAGTATTATGTTTAGTCACGGCAATGTTCCCCCAGCCCTATCCGCCCGCATCATAGTACTCGCTCTCATAGCATTTTTGTACATGCGACATTGCTTACAGACTTGTAATTTTTTTGTTGATCTGTATAGCGTTCTACGCTACTCATGTAATGGTGTTTTGTACCACGTCCTATCAATACAAAGTCATGCTGTTACCTCAACTTCTGCCTAGCTGGCACTCATTCTCAACCTATGCTTCCTAAGTCACTTTCTACGGGCGGGAATGGGAGAACATTCACAGGTGACCAAAATGCGCAAGACATTCAAAAAAAAAAAAAGAAGAGCAACCGAACACAACATGCAATAAGCCAAGATCATCAAAATATATACATATACATCAAACGTTTACTAGCCGTCGTTGAGCACTACAACTACAGCAAAGTAACATACAAGCTATGAAAGTCTAGACAACAGCGATGCAACTGGGTGGGAGCTGAATGCCTGAAGTGCCTCCCGCTCTGCTTGTACCTCTGACCATCCAGCATCAAGCTCGGCCTGTCGCCTCAACCGTTCTGACTCTCGCCCGTCCACCTCACCTCGCCGCCTCTGTAGATCGGACAACTGCCTCTGCAAATCGACGAGCTGTCTCTCTATCTCTGCTACCTGCATGTCAATCCCGGCCAACTCTGCGGTAATCTCTGACCGCTCTGCCTCTAATCCTGTACGGCGCCGCTCCAGCAACATCTCCCGCATGACCACGACTGCGCGCCTCTCATCCATCTCATGGCTGCCGCTCCTCGACCTAAAGAAATCTGCTAGCCAGTCCAGCTGCATACCTAGTGATGTGAACGGAGCGAACTCTGAAAGCGACCGAGCAACGAACTCTGCAGTCCAACCCGTCGACGGCACACTGGCAAACGGCAGCAACCACTCCATAAACCCGCAGACACCCACATCCGTAGTACTGGGTTCTCTACCCCCACGCTCTCGAATGTCTGCGGGAACGCTGCCTTCACCAGTTCTAACCGGCGCACCGTCTCCGCCGGTAGCTGGAGGCCCCCCCATCGCCACATCCACCTGACCGCTCGAAGACCCTCTACTCATCTCTCCGGCTGTCGCGCCACTGCCGCCCGCTGCAGAAATCTCCGACATTCCACCCGCCCTCTGCGCACCAATCGTGGCTGAGTGCATCGCCAGTAGAGTAGCGCCAACCTCAACCACGGACTCCGGCAATGCGTCGTGCCGTCGCGCCACCACAGCCTGAACCGGTGTCTCCTGCTCATGAATCGGGGCAGCAACAACAGACTCGGGCTCCGCCGTATCACCACCATCACCTCCCACAACCTGCGTCTCCATGCCTGTCCACCAGTCCTCGTCAATGTCAAACATCACTGTATCGCTCCCCTCTCCGCCGTATAGGGCCCCCACCGTTTCCTCAGTAACAGGCAATGGACTCACCCTCCTCGTCACACCGGCCGCCAATGTCTCAACGGCCTCAGTCTCATCACTGTCAGCTGATCTGCCGGCCTCGGCTGCCATAGCCTCCTCGCCTTCGATCTCGGTCTCGGCCTCGCTACCCTCCGCGACCGCCTCTTCCTCGTCCCCCTGGCAAAACCGCTGTCAGTTCACAAATTATGATCAATATGCAAACCATATTCATACGACAAAAAGAAAGGACAGAAGCAAACCTCA